>SZWC01025730.1:17527-34163 GCA_023375785.1 Penium margaritaceum
ATTTTGGAGCGGCAAAGTTTATGGCGACACGACCGCGTGGCTGGCACATGCATCATGCGTGTCAACGGCCGCAAACCTGTCGTGTCGCCAGCCTGGAGATGGCGACTTGACATTTCATTGGTCATATATCTTCTTATGTGTCGACTGTCCAACCATATCAGGCCATGCGTGGCCTGATATGGTTTGGGCAAAGGCAGCCGTCGATGGACATCGTCGGATCGTTGGTGGTCCGCAACAGCGCAACCCATCCATCGTTGCGTGACGACGTTGTTTAGAAGCACAACTAAGTTTGCGTCTTCCTGTTCAACGTACAACAGCTCCGTTTCCTGTGACTAGCCGTCATGTACAAAGACGACGACACCCGTCCCGCTGATGAAGACGACCTGCTCGAGGAGGAGGAGGAAGACGATGACGAGCAAGAGGAAGACGAGTGTGCGGTCGGTGACAAGCGCAAACGAAGGGGAGAGAACTCCCTCATCTGGAGGTCCTTCAAAAAATTGGGTTTCGGTCCAACTGCGTGTGGCATGTGCTACCACTGCACGAAGGACCCAGCGAAACCTGTCAGCCTGTCAGCCAAGAACGGCACCACTGGCGCACTGTGGAAGCACATGCGCCTCATCCACCGAGACAAGTGGCGGCAGTTGAAAGCCCTTGTCGCTGCCAACAAGCTCCAGGAGGCGAGTAGTGCGGTGGCCAATGCTGATGGCGGAGAAGCAGTAGCTCCTGAAGAAAACCCAATCGCGCGCGGTGTGGCGGGGGTCGGCTACATCTTCAACAAGAAATTCTTTCACTGCATGCTATGGAAACATGCAGTGGACAAAAACTTTTCGTTTTTGTCTATGGAGAGCTTCTGGCTTGCCAAGGCGTTTGCGCACGCCAACCCCGGAGCAGCNTTCTGAAAGCAGCACTGCAGCAGTGGGAGCTGTGGGACAGAGTGTTCTGTCTCACCATGGACAACGAGAGTACAAATGACTCCCTCGTGGACAACCACATGGTCCCCAACAACGACAGCTTTGACAAGGCCGGACACATCAGGTGCCTCGGCCATGTGATGAACCTTGCCGTGGGCGACCTGTTGAAGCAGCCGCGCGTGATGGCCATCATTCAGCAGGTCCGGGCCATCGCGGTGTTCGTGACACGGACGCCAACCCGTGAAGAGTCGTTGCAGCAAGCCGTTGAAGCAGCGGGACTAACGTACAAGTCCCTCCACCTGGACACCGAGACCAGGTGGAACAGCGCTTTGGACATGTGTGAGCGCGTGATTGCTGTGCGTTCTGTGCTCGATGAGTGGCTGGATCTGTATGGCAGGGATGGCGCGCACCTCAAACCAACCTTTGAGGACTGGGAACTGATCACGCTCGTTACTGTCATCGTGAAGCCGTACAAGGGCTTCACGGATGACATTTCCGGGTCGTCCTATCCCACCCTCTCCCTTGTCATTCCCTTCTACTCTTCCCTCCTCGACAAGATGCAGAGCTGGGTGGTCAAAGCAGTGGTAGCAGAGCGGAAGAGCAAGCGCCGAGGACAAGCTGGCCGTCTGGACTGCAAGGAACAGCTGCTGGTTGAGCTGAAGGAGGGCATGACGTCCAGCATCGCCAAGCTGGACAAGTATGCGAAGCTGTGCACGGACCGCCACGTGTTGGCAACCGCCCTCGACCCTCGGTTCCGCCTGCGTTTTTACGCAAACTTCCATCCTAAGGTCGGCATCGCCAGCCCAGCAGAGCTACACGTGAAGGTGGTGGAGATGCTTCGGCTGTACCACATGCGGGTGGAGCTGTGCAAAGCTGCAGAGGAGGCTGCCGCAGCAGTGGTTGCAGCTGGCAGTGCCAACGGTCTACAGCAGCTCCAGCTGCAGCCAGACTCTGCAGCTGCTGCATCCACGAGTATAGCAGCTGCAGCATCAGGTAATCCGCAGTTCTGTGTAGTCATGATTCAGACGACTACTTTGTTTAAGCAACAGACTAACCTAAGTTCTGTTTTTACTGCAGTAGTGACAACACCCGGCACAGCCAGCACCCCGCAGCCTCTGCGCAGCTCAAGACTCCAGTCTAAGCCAGACGTCATGGAGGCCGCACTGGAAGATGCCGGCGCCGACATGTTCGCGGAGCCAAGCATAGCACCCTCCAGTTTGGAGGTGGAGGTGGACACCTGGGCGAAGGATGAGAAGAAGCCCCGCAAGTGCAAGATCCTTCTGTACTTGCGCAAGTACGAGAAGAAATACCCGACATTCCACCTCGCAGCACAGGACCTCCTAGCAGTTCCAGCCACGAGCACGCCCTCTGAAAGGCTCTTTTCTCTAGGCCGCCACATCATCACTGACCTCAGACAGTCTCTGGTAGACCTCACAGTGGAGAACCTCATGCTGCTGAAGTCATGGATCAAAGATCCAACCCTGGTGAACTTCCCCGTAGCACCTAGCGGAGAGGTAGCACCAGAGTTGGTAGCTGAGGAGGCATGGGTGAATGCACGTCGTCGTGGTGATCTAGCTCTTGAGGAAGAGCTGGAAGAAGAGGGTGAAGATGATGGTGAAGATGACGGTGCAGATGGGGGGGAAGGTGAGGGTGCAGGTGAAAGTGGGGGGGTGGGGACCTGAACATGCTTAGACTTGGACTCGACTTTAGTGCCATGATGACATGCTGATGTGCTTAGACTTAGACAGTTCACTGTGATGTACCTAGTGACTGTACTTCATTGTGAAAAATTTTCCATGAATGTGTGTATGAAGGTCTTCCATGAACATGTCTGTGAATGTACGACATGTGGAAAGAAGTGGAGTGTTACCACTCAGTAGACAGTTTGAAAGAAACTGTGAAACTCACGGTTGGCGACAATATAGAATTCATGGTGCATGTCTCTGTAGATCCGGATCCAGGATCCATGAATATAAGGATCCGTGAATCCAAGGATCCGTTACTCCGGTTCCAGATCCAGGTGCAAGACCCGTCACACGGATCCGGATCCTTTTGATTCTCCGCGGATAGGAACCGTGTGCAGCCTTATACATGACCTGGGTCTGGAACTGGGTTCCCCACGGTCCCCTCCCCCGCCAGTCCATGCCCTACCAGCATTGGTGCGGTCGGCGCGCTGACCTCCGCCCGGCTCACGTCTGGGGCTATGTGGCCGTTGTGTGGCTGCCCGCCCCACAACAGGGTGGCAAGCTTGCCCCCCGCGGATGCCCCTGCACCTTCCTCGGTGTGTCTCGTCATTCCAAGGCCTAGTGCTTCTGGGACCCCTCCCGACACTGCATTGTCGAGTCCCACGATGCCCTCTTCTTTGAGGACTCGTTTCCCCGTGACCTCATCTGCTCCGGCTCGTCCGTGTCCCTCCCGTCGCGTGGGGGAGTGGTGAGTCCGTTCTCCATCCTGTCGCTTGCGTGTGACACATCACTCCGTCCCTCTGAGCCGGTAGCCCCTGTCGCGTCCGCTGGCCCCCCCGAGCCAACAGTCCCAGCCGCGTCCGCTGGCCCCTCCGGACCAGCTGCCCTAGTCGCGTCCGCTGGCCCCTCCGGACCAGCTGCCCTAGTCGCGTTCGCTGGCCCCTCCGAGCCAGCAGCACCTGTCATGTCCGCTGGCTCCTCGAGGTCGGCAGCCCCATTCGCTTCCGATGGCCCCTCAGGGCCGACAGCCCCAGTCGCGTCTGTTGGCCGCTCTGGGCCTGTAGCTCCTGTTACGTCCGATGGCCCCTCCGGTCCAGCTGCCCCAGTCGCGTCCGCTGGCCCCTCCGGGCCAGCAGCCCCGGTCGCGTCCGCTCGCCCCTCCGGGCCGGCAGCCTTAGTTGCGTCCGCTAGTCCCTCTGGCCCAGCAGCCCTTGTCACGTCCGCTGGCCCCTCCGGGCTAGTAGCGCCTGTCGCGTCTGCTGGCTCCTCCGGGCCAACTGGCCCCTCCAGACCAGCAGTGCCTAGCGCGTCTGCTGGCTCCTCCGGACCAGTAACCCCGTCCGCCTCCGTCGGTCCGTCGGACTCAGGGCCATCTTCTGCCCGACCGCGCTACACACGTGGCCCAGGCGGCAGCCTCTGACCTCGGCCGACAGTGAGCGCGCAGACCGTCGCTCCGCGTCCCGTGGCGCCGCGACCCCCTATGGCTCCACGTGTCTCCTCCACTCCCACGGTCGTGAGTGGGGGCCGTGGCACAAAGGCTCTCGGCCTGACCACTTCCGCCATCATCGCAGACCTTCACTCGGGTTCTACATTGGGCTACGCCATGCTTCATCACGAGCATCAGCATGCTGTTGTGGCTGCACTCGCCCTCATCCCACCTGGGGCTCATGATGCACACGCCCTCTGAGTCTGGTCCACAGCGCGCCCAGAGGACCCAACCACCCTATGCAAGGCTCGAGCCTCCCCTGATGCCGCACATTGGGATGCTGCCTGCGCCGAGGAGCTTGCTGCTATCTGACAGCACCACGTGTATGACCTCGTCGACCTCCCTCCAGGTTGGAAGGCCATTGGTGCCAAGTGGGTCTTTCGGTGTAAGTGGAAGCCTGACGGATCCTTGGACGAGTACAAGGCCCGCCTCACAGCAAAGGGGTTTGCTCAGGTCCCTGGGGTCGATTACGACCACATCTTTGCCCCAGTTGGTCGGTTCTCTACAAGCCGGGTGCTCTTCAGCCTGGTTGCCCAGCACGGGTGGGAGCTGCATCAGTTGGACGTGAGCAACGCGTTCCTCCATGGCTCACTAGAGGGTGAGGAGGTCTACATGACGCAGCCCCCAGGCTTCGACAATGACACTTGGAGAGTTTGGCGGCTGCGGAAGGCCCTCTATGGCCTGAAGCAGTCGCCTCGGTGCTGGAACCAGGAGATGAGCAGCACGCTTCTCCGTGGCGGCCTCCAGCGCAGCACCACTTACCCCACACTGTTCGTCAGCCCGCGAGGTCAGACCTTCGCCGCGGTTGTGGTCTACGTCAACGATCTCCTCATTGCGTTGCCAGACGCAGCCGCCATCCAGCGTGTCAAGGACTTGCTGCACGCCGCCTACCAAATGAAGGATCTCGGGTCTGCCCGAGTCTTCCTGGGCATGGAGCTCGAGCATGATCGCTCCCAGGGCATCCTGCACGTCCACCAGGCTGCCTATGTGCAAACCTTGTCCACTCGCTTCGCCAAGGACCTGTCCTTCGTGCCTAGCGCATCTTCACCCATGTCACCTGATGGCCAGGTGAAACTGAAGAGTCATGACCCAGCTGTTGTGGGGGAGCCAGTTGATGTGACCAAGTATCTATGGGTCATTGGGTCAGTGATGTTCCTGGCGACGATGACGCGCCCAGACATCGCGTTCACCGTCAACCTCCTGGCCCAGTTCTCTCAGGATCCGCGTCACCTCCACTTCAAGGCCGCGATCCGAGTGCTGCGCTATGTTGTCTCGACCCCTCGACGAGGTCTCATGTTCCGCCGTCAGCCGTCCAACGTCGCAGTGGGCTACACCGACAGTGACTGGGCTGGCAGTCCAGACGGTAAGAGTCGCACGGGCTAGATTTTTCTGGTCGGTGGCACAGCCGTGTCCTGGCGCAATGGCAAGCAGGGGTGCATTGCACACAGCACTGCTGAGGCTGAGTACGTGGCGCTTGGCTCAGGCGCGTGTGAGAGTGTGTGGTTGCGTCAGTCTGTCGCATCCATCACCTTACATTGTGAAAATGAGAGTGCCATGGCCATCGCCGACAATGACGGTGTGCATCACACACGCACAAAGCACATCAATATTGAGTATCACTATGTGCATTCGTTGTTGCATGACGGCAGCATCAGCATCGTATGGGTTGAGAGGGCACGACAGCTAGCTGACTTCCTGACCAAGGCATTGAAGCGGGACTCGTTCAAGAAGGCTGTGAGTTCAGTCGGTGTGCGTCCGTGAGTTGCCCTCTTTGTCTTTGCCCGCGTCTCTGTGTACCTTGGGGGAGTCTGGATGTTGACCGTTTCTCTGTCCGCCCATGTTCACTACGCCTGTGAGACATGGGGGAGTGTTGGTTTTTGCGCATCCCTCATTGTGCTCTGTTGTGTCCTCCCGGCTTGTGTACATCGGCGTGCAGATGACTGACGGCGAGACTCGACGCTGATGGAGCGTCATCCGGTGGAGCCAACGCACGCTGAGGTCTATGCGCAGTTTGCTGGAGCCTCCTCTCTCCGGCGATGTGCTCACCTCCAGCGGCAGGCCTCCTCCACGGTCGTGCTGCCGGCGGTCACTGCCACCGCAATTGCTGTCTGCATGCATCCCGTCGCGTCTGCATCGTCATGCTGTGCCTAGGGTCCTTGTTGCATGCTGTATGGCCCTGTTCGGCACCATGGACCACCGTAGGCACTGCCTGGGTTTGGACAGCCATAACTCTTTGCTACTGTTTTTCTAGCTGATTCTGACCGCACGAATGCGTTTGCAGCGTCTGTATTATGGTATCGTCCAGTTTTAAGGCAAAACGGACGACGCCCGGGTTTTGGGCTGTCGGGAGTCTGGCAGGGCTCACCGAGAAAACCCTGCCAGCCAGAAAATAGGTCCACAGCAATTTTCTGATTGGCTGGTTAGCTGAGTAACAACTTCTACACTAGTGGGGGGGAGCTAGAACTTGGAGGGGTCTCCCATTGTTGCTCATTCTTCATTCCTAACAAAGTACTTTCAGTTTTCAGCTGCTTTCTGGCGCTAACTCTGGCGAGCGCGTTTCTGAGTAACAAACCCAGAGCTCCAGACCTAGACTCTAGAGCAGCAGACTGAGGGGGCAGCTGACTTCAGTAACGAGCGTGGAAGCCCACACGCTGCATCAACAACGCTACTGCCCCAACCTGCTGCCTAGGTTTTCCATTTGGCCACCCAGGAACACTCCCGCTAGCGTGAAACACGTTTGGACGTCGATGACGGCCAAGTATTTGGACTCGTTGATGTGCTCACTCGAGGTCGAGCGTGCAAAGTCGCTCTCTCGACCGGCTCCATCTGCTTCACTTAACGTCAAATGGAGTCTGCGGAGATGACACGGCTGGTCCACTTCGAATTTACGTGGGCGGATACTGGCTCCCCCTATTCCAGAACGACACAAAATTAGACCCCAGTTGTTCGAAAAAGACCTGAAAAAAACACCTTCGTGAAACACTCGTGATTTTAGGCGGGAGTACGGTAGTACGGTCAGATCCAATGCTGGACGCATGCAGACAGCATCTGCGATGGCAGTGACCGCCGGCAGCCTGACCGCCAAGGAGGCCCGCCGATGGAGCTGAGCACGTTGCTGCAGGGAGGAGGCTCTTGCGAACTGCGTGTAGACCGTAGCGTGCATCGGCTCTACTGGACGACACTCCAGTAGCGTTGAGTCTTGCCGTCAGTCATGTGCACGGCGATGTACACAAGTCTGGAGGACGCAACAGAGCACAATGAGAGATGCGAGAAAACCAACACTCCCCAATGAATCATAGGCGTAGTGCATATGGGCGGGCAACGGCACATTCAACAGACAGAATCCCCGAGGGCACATAGAGATGCAGGCCAGAACAAAGAGGACAACTCACGGACGCACGTCAACTGAACTCACAATCTTCTTGAACGGGTCGCGTTTCAGTGCCTTGGTCAAGAAGGCAGCATGCTCTAGTGTTGTCTCAACCCATACAATGCTCACGTTGCCGTCATGCAACAACGAACGCATAAAGTGATACTCAACATTGATGTGCTTTGTGTGTGTGATGCAGGCTATCATTTTTGGCGATGGCTGTGGCATGTTACAATGCAACGTGATGGATGCGACGGACTGACACAATTTGGACAACAGACGACGCAGCCACACGCTCCCACATGTGCTTGAACCAAGGGCTACCTACTCAGCCTCAGTAGTGCTGTGTGGAAGGCACTACTGCTTGCCACTACGCCAGGACACAGCCGTGTTGCCAACTAGAACGATGCATCTTGTGAGGCTCTTACCGTCTGGACTACCGGCCCAGTCACTGACGGTGTAGCCCATCGCGACAACAGTCGGCTGTCGGTAGTGAGAAAATGCAAGGAAGCTTCCTAGCAACACTCCCGTTGACCAGGCGTCAGTGCCTGATCAGACGGTGATAACAGTCACAAGTCGTGCACGCAACGGCAAGAGTTTGGCTAGGGGACACAAGGCAAAGTGTCTGAATGCTTCAATAGCATTTCCAGAGAGAGTTAACAAATGACAGGTCCATGGCCTAAATACCTGCCGTGGCGCACAGCGGGTGTCGCACGCGGCAGTCCAAGAGCTGTCCTAAAACCGGCCCAAAACCACTGTTTTTGGCCATAACTCTGCGCACACATGTCAGAATCCTACGCCATCTGAACCTAGACGTGCAAGATCACAAGACGGACGCCACGACTGGTCACATGCATGCATCCATCATCAGACGGTGGACACACAATGGAAAAGCATGCAAATCGTGCTCATGGTCAGTCCGCCGAAAAGACTCCTGCAGGCTGCAGAAAGACAGCAGGGAGTCCCGGCAGTGTCCGGGGCTCTGGAACGGTAGTTGACTAGCTCCAAGCTGGTAGTCCGCCGCCCGTCGTCCCTCTGATGTCACCAGGGTCCGCCTCAGGGATCTGCATGAGTATGGACACGGCCGAGTGGTCACAGTAGACTGTATAAGAACGTCACAAATCACAACACTCCCCCATGACCTGATGGTACGCATGTCCATACACGTGCAGCACTGGGACAAGTACAACAGTGAGTGTGAAACAGATGAGACACAGACACACAGTGTGGGATGTGTATCCCATAATCAACCACCCTTAGGCATGGGGCGAAGGCCAACAGAACGAATGGCCACCAGGAACTTTGCGCGAGCTAGTGCCAAGCCATATGACGGAGACCACGTGTCGCTCCACCAGATCACGCACAAAGTGATGCTCAACCGCAATGTGCTTCGTGCGAGCGTGATAGAAACCGGAGTTGTCCACAATGGCAAGAGCACTCTGGTTGTTGCAACAAAGCACAATGGCGGGTACTGACTGACCAAGCTAGAGAAACAAGCGCTCCAGCCATACCGCCTCAGTAGCCCCTGCGCCCAAAGCAACGTACTCTGCCTCCAACGAGCTACGTGCGATGTAGCCCTGCTTTGCGCTACGCCAAGACAGAGCAGTACCACCGAGCAGGAACACGTAGCCAGTACGGCTGCGTCCATCTGGGCTCCAAGCCCAGTCGCTGTCAGTGTAGCGGTCAAGGACCATCGAACACTGCCGACGAAAGCAGAGTCCGAGGTACGATGTGGAGACCACGTACCGCACCACTTGCACAGTCGCTTGAAGGGCTCTAGCACGAGGTGCTTGCGAGAACTGAGCAAGGAGGTTGACAGTGAAAGCGATGTCAGGATGTGTGGTAGTGGCCAGGTACATCAGAGATCCGATGAGACGGAGGTACAAGGTTAGTCCACTGTCTCCCCCAGCTGTGTGGGATCATCCACCTTCAGGGCATCATACCCATCGGGTGTAAGAGGTGTGGAAGCGGTGGGCACTACATCAAGGAGATTGCTGAAACGCTCCCCCACGACTCGTGCATATCTGGCCTGATGCAACAACAGCGTCCGAGGCCTGCAATCTCGCACGATCTCCATACCAAGAAACACCAATGCAAGACCAAGGTCTTTCATCCTGTAGGCAGTCTGAAGGACAACCTTGGCCTCCTTCACGGCCTTTAGGGACGGAGACGCGATCAGAAGGTCATCGAAATAGACCAGGATGGCGGTGAACCGCTCGGGTGTCAGTAGGATGAAGAGAGAGGGATCTGCCTTGCTCTGTACATATCGTGCATGAGTCAAAGTACCGGTGATCTCCCGGTTCCAACACCGCGGAGAGTGCTTGAGGCCGTACAAGGACTTGCGCAAGCGCCACACCTTGTCACCATCCTCAAAGCCTGGTGGTTGAGCCACGTAAATCTCCTCATCCAGAGAGCCATGGAGGAACACATTGTTCACATCCATTTGGTGCACTTCCCAGTCATGTTGAGCCACTACACCGAACAGAGCTCAAGCTGAGGTCATGCAGCCGACAGGGGCAAAAGTGTTAGTCTAATCGATGCCCTCAATCTGAGAGTACCCCTTGACAACCAAGCGGGCCTTGTGGCGTTCCAGTGCACAATCTGGCTTCATTTTCTTGCGAAAGACCCACATGAGTTGAATAACCTTCCTCCTAGGCAGAAGGTCGACAAGCTCGTAGACTATATGTTCTCAGAGAGCGCAAAGCTCATCCTCGCAGCAGCTTGCCAAGCGTTAGCATCATGTGATGAGAGAGCTTCCCTCAAGGTGCCCGGGTTGGGTGCCACAGAGGAAGAGCTCTGCGTGGCAAGGGCACACGCCTTGGTGCTAGGCCTGATGACCACAAGATTAGCTGCTGCATCACAAGCGATATGGAACTCGCGAGTGACAAGATCGTGCCCTACGAGGCACGCTGGATGTACCTCTGTGAGCTCAGTGCGGACACTCAGGCCTAGGGCCTTTGTTCCGGGGTCACCACTCGCGATGCTACGAGAGGGGCGCCTAAGTGCGGGACCCGACGCTTGCTGAGCTCCGGAATCCAGTGGTCGAAGACGGCCACCAGGCTCACGGGAGTAACCTGGGCTCGAGGGGCGCACCTCAGGCTCAGGGACAGGAATGACCACAGCTGGTGAGGGCTGAGGCAAGGCAGCCGGTGATGTCGTGCGAGGAGACGCATGTGTGGGGGACACGGGGCTGGATGTGACACCAGGAGCAGGCAAGACGGGACCTGACACAGAGGCAGAAGTGCCAGCAGACGCAGGTACGGGAGTAGGCGAGACAAGACCAGATACAGAAACAGGAGTGCCGGTTGACGCAGGTACTGGTGCAGAAGTAGGCGCAGGAGCTGGAGCAGGGACACCTGTGGGGTGTGAAACAGGTTGTACGGGCGAGGTCTCTGGACCGACAGCGTTGATCGCCAGGTCATCAAGGGCCGGAGACCGAGAGGTGAAGGGGGCTCAAACGGACACATCTGCCTACCACGCATGTTCCTACCTTCACAGGTAGGAACATGCGTGGCGGAGAGTGCCGTGATCGAAGTCAGGTCACGGTAGGTGAGAGACTTGAAAAAGAGCGCGTCGCGGGACTCAATGACGCGACGACGAGTAGGGTCCCAGAAGCGCAAAGCCTTCGACTGCGGCAAAATGCCTACGAAGGCACACAAGCGACCCCGAGGTGAGACCTTGGACCCCTGCTGGTCTTCGGTGTACCACACGGAGGCCAGGGATCCCCAGACGCGAGAAAGACGAAGGTCAGCACGATGTCCAAACCAGAGCTCATACGGTGTAATATGGTCCAGAAGCGGACCGTGCGAGAGGAGGTTCCAGACCCACGTCATGTAGGCGAAGCCCTCAAAAGCAAAGGACTCAAGGAGACCACACCCAGACCGCATAGCGTAAACCGCATCATCCATGGTGCGGTTCCAACGCTCGGAAACACCGTTTTGCTGAGGAGTAGCCGGAGCAGAGACCTGGTGAAAAATCCCGTGCTCGACAAAGAATCCGTCCATCTCGCCAAGGAACTCACCGCCGCGATCCGAGCGGAAAGTATGCAGCGTGTGACATGACTGACGCTCAGCCATCACGAGCCAGAGTCAAACTGTAAGGGCGCATCGCTCTTTTGACGCAGGCTGTAGACCCACCGCATTCGGGTAAAGTCATCAGTCAGAGTCAGAACATACTGGTCGCGATCAGATATGGGCTCGTTTGGAATAGGACCGAGAAGGTCCGAGTGAACTAACTCAAGAGGCCAAAGCGCTCGGGAATGTCAGTCAGGGTAGGTGCATTGGTGTATCTTCCCCTGAGCGCAAAGAGATAGTCGGTCTTGGGTGGCTTCTCGAAAGAAGCCGCGGCAAGACCAAGAGCTGGCTGTGTCCAAATGAGCTTCGACACAGTATCGGAGCCCACGTGACACAGACGGCAATGGAGCAATCGCTGGTGTTCTAGAGACAGAACACCAGTGACAAAAACCTGAGCGGAGGAGGAAGGGGAGCAAGGGGAGGAGGTACGAGAGACGTGATACAGATCATCCACGACAGAGGCACGAAGGACAATACTGCGAGTCTCAATAGCAGTCACAGTCTCTAAGTCTACGGTATGCTCCACAGAGAGACCCATCAGTGTGCAGGCACGCACAGAAAGCAGGCTGAGCTCAAGATTAGGCACAAACAACACGTCAAAAAGGTACAAGGGGCCAGACGGACCGTCAAAACATACAACCCTAACACCATGGACTAGCAAGGACTGACCAGAGCCTATACGGATGGAACGGACAGACGTGACAAGACCGAGAACAACAAAATCACTACGATGACATGTCATGTGATGAGTGGTACCAGAATGGATGATCCAAGTGCCACCAGAGTCACGATTGGTGGACGTCACTGTACAATGGGCAATGGAACACTCGGCATCAGAGGGACGCTGAGCCGTCAGTGGGGAGGAACGACACATGACATAAAGATGAGACTCATGAACCCAATCGGTGCAATCAGGCCCATCATCATCACATGCTGACTGTGCTCCCCCACGCGCGTCATCACGAGTCATAAGAACGGACGAAAAGACAGTCTATGGACCATCTGACGATGACAACATACTCGCACCTCCCTGAAAGCGGAGCGCCAGAAGGTGCCGAAGCTCAGCGATGGTGCGGTTGCGTGGGTCTGGATCGCTGCTTCTTGCCGATGGAGAAGCGGGAACAGCTGCAGTCATGGCCGCCACACGTCCGGAGGATGGCGAGGATGACGTGCTGAACGTGGAACGGAGAGCGTGTGCAGCTTGGAGCCCACAAGTAATCCGCGCCCAGTCAAGGGGCTACTGGCACTCGGTGTAGCGATGGGCGCCTCCACAGTTGTAACAGTGAACAGAACGTCCACTGCTACCACTGGAGGACGACTGCTGCTATGGCTATTGCTGACCTGATCCACGCTTCCCCTTCTTCTTCTTCCCCTGAGCTGCAGCTGCAACACCTTGTGTCTGAGTGGGTGTGGGCGGGGCCGAAGAGGAGGAGGAAGACGAGGACGTGATGGAGGATAAAGAAGGAGACTGCAAGAGGGATGATGGTGGTGGTGCGACGACTGCTGCAACAAGGGAAGTCTCCTGATGAGCCACTACTGCCTCGCGGGCTGAAGTCACCTGGAGGAAGAGCTGATGCGCCCAAGGGAGAAGCTGTAGAGTGGCTGAAAAGGGCTCAAGGACATCGTCGCTGTACCGTGTGAAGATGTTAGTATACTCAAAGTGAACTCCGAGCATCATAGTACGGAGCGTCCATAACTGTGTGCCTCTGGAGGTCCCAAGGCGCATGTAGATGCGCATGGCGCGTTGCCAGTAATCGGCTGCAGGCTCTGAAGGCCTCTGACGGAGAGAGTGGAATGCACGAATGTGTGCTACACGGGTGGCGTGCGTCTCTGCGGCTAGCAAGGATAAGGCCAGATCCCAACCTCCGTGTGGATCGGTACCGGTGCCTGTGTCGGGCTCGCCAAGGAAGGGGCGGAAGTCGATGACGGTCTCGCGTGGCATGGCATAGAGGAGTCCGCGCATCACTCTGGGTGCTGTCAGCACCTGTGCTGGGTCTGTAGACTGATACGGGCTATGGTAGTAGGGCCACACACCCTCTGAAGTAGCCCAAACCTGAAAGAGGATGTCCAAGCAGTCAAAGCCGTCCTCAGTGATGTACCATGGAGGTGGTGTCTCAAAGTCCTTGGGTTGCCGCTTCGTGGGGAGAGCAACTGTAGGCCGAGGGGGACGAGGGACGGGGAAGACTCCTGGAAGGGGATAGTCACCGGGATAGTCGGGTGACGATTGCACCGGAGGAATCCGAGGAGATCTGGTGCCCGTCTGCAGCTGACGGAGGCGCTCCTGAAGAACTCGAATCTCATGATCTGGGGAGTCGTTTGTCATGCCTGGCATGAATGGCTCATCATTCAGGAGGTCAGAAAGTGGTGGGTCAGGTCGAGCTCCTGTAACGGGTGCCTAAGCCGACTGCTGTGTAGAGAGAGCGATGTCGGCAGCTCCCTCAGAAACCTGCCGTGGGACTGTGGACTGGCCACACAGAAGTTCAGTCAGTGTACGGATGGCATCAGTCTGCTCCCGCTATAGGCGATGCATCTCAACCTGCTGGCTCTCCAGGTCCTCAATGGCCTGCGAGCGTGGGCTCAGGACCCCGACAGAGGAGGAGGAGGGATCATCTGTCGCCTTCCCCTTGTCCGACGAGTTCATGTCGCCTCTCAGTATGGGTTAAGAGGTCATGTTTTTCGGATTGCAAAAGCGTCAGCGTTTCTCGAAGAGTTGAGACGGTAGCAATTTTTTACTGTCCGGCCAAAATTTTGGTTAAGTATGGTGGTGACGTCAGTAGGTGGTTGCTGACGTTTGCAAGACCTGATGATGTCAACAAGCAAAAATGCTGACGTCGGCTCGACTCCCTCCCTTTTTTTCTCTTCTCTCACGGTTCTGCGCGAGCGTGCAGCCGCTCTGCGACGGCTACGTGGAAGCTGTGCGGAGGCTGTGCAGCAGCTTCCGCTCATCTGCTGCTGTAGTTGTGCTGTCAGCTGCAGCAGCAGTTGCGTGGTTGCGTGCATAGTAGTGGCAGCAACTGCTGTGCAATGTCGCTGCTGCTGCTGGGCACTGCGGCTGCTGGTCGCTGCCACTGCCCCGTGCCGCCGCCGCTGCTGCTGCTACGCTACTATTGCTGGAGCTGCTACTGCTCTACTACTGCCGCCGCGGCTGCCACCGCTGCTGCTGCGATGCTGTTGCTGCCGCTGTTGTTACTCTGCTGCTGCCGCCGCTGCCGCCGCTCGCTGCTGCTGCCTTGGCCGCCGCTGCGGCTGCGGATGACGGCTGCACTCGCTGTAGTCGCCACGCGCTGCTGTAGCTGCTGCTACGGCGCTGCTGCTGCTTCTCTGCTGCTGTTGGCACGGCAGCAACGCCGCTGCTACGGTCTCACGTAATGGGTGTGGGCTGCGTCGACGGCAACCGGCTGTCTTCGACAGGCCGCAGTGGATCTGCTACAGTGGTGACCCTCACTGATGTGCTGTGCTGCGTCTCTGTTGCGCAGCTCAGTGAGAACTGTCTCACTGCTCTGATATCATGAGAAAATGCAAGGAAGCTTCCTAGCATCACTCCCGTTGACCAGGCGTTTGTGCCTTATCAGACGGTGACGACAGTCACAAGTCGTGCACGCAACGACAAGAGTTTGGCTAGGGGACACAAGGCAAAGTGTCTGAATAATTCAATAGCATTTGCAAAGAGAGTTAATAAATGACAGGTCCATGGCCTAAACACTTGCCACGACGCACAGCGGGTGTCGCATGCGGCGGTCCAAGAGCTGTCCTAAAACCAACCCAAAACCACTGTTTTGGCCGTAACTCTGTGCACACATGTCAGAATGCTACGCTATCTGAACCTAGATGTGTAGGATCACAAGACTGACGCTACGACTGGTCACATGCATGCATGGACACGCAATGCAAAAAAATGCAAATCGGGCTCATGGCCAGTCCGCCAAAATGACTCGTGCAGGCTGCAGAAAGACGACAGGGAGTCCCGGCAGTGTCCGGGGCTCTGGAACGGTAGTCGGCCAGCTCCAAGCTAGTAGTCCGCCGCCCGTCGTCCCTCCGATGTCACCAGGGCCCGCCTTAGGGATCTGCACAAGTATGGACACGGCCGAGTGGTCACAGTAGACTGTACAAGAATGTCACAAATCACAACAGGCAGAACATGAGACCTCGCCGCGGAGTCGAGATGACATAGTGTAGTACTCGGATCGCGGCCCCGAAGTGGAGGTGACGCGGATCCTAAGAGAACCGAGCCAGGAGGTTGATGGCGAACGCGATATCTGGGCGCGTCGTCGTCGCCAGGAATACAGCGACCTAATGAATCACAGATACGAGGTCAGGTGAACTGGCTCCCCCACAACGGCTGGGTCAGAGCTCCTTAGCTTTGTCTCGCCATCGCATGCCATGGGTGAGGATTGGCTCGGCACGAGGGGCAAGTCCTCGGCAAAGCGAGTGGACAGAGTCTGTACATAGGCGGCCTGATGGATGTTGAGTATGCCTTGGGAGCGATCTGTTGAAAAAATTGCCCCTCCGCATGCCCAAGTGCGGTGCCGGGAGGCGCTGACGAGCCGCCAGAAAATGAAAACTCCGCTCCGGCGGATCTGGCGACTTGAAATTTGCTTGGATGCTAAAATGGAGGATTGCCCCTCAAAGTTGACGAGTTGCTCAATCCGGTGGAAGTTGTTTTGCTGGAATCCGACAAGTATCGAGGGAGATATGGCTTTCCAAAGTTGGGGTATGCGCAGCGGCTCTGGGAGCCGGCTGCGACTCGAAATCCGGTCGATAATCGACCGGACCGAGTAACAAAAATACCATCTGGAGAAAATGCTCCGATAGGCCTGCCGAGGCGTCCGGTGGATGATCCACCTGATCCGGCGGATCATCCACCGGATCCAATAGTGCAGGTTGTTACTGAGGGACTAAGCCAAAATCCTGGCTCGACGTCCGAAACTCAGTAGTACGTTTTGTTACTCGGGGACTTCGTCAAAATTCTGACTGCAGGTCCGCAGACAGGTTTCGAACCTCGTCACACCCCATCACCAAACATGACCCAAAAGTGGGTAGGGTGCGTGGAAACAGTGCAGGGGACCCATACACCATGTGCAATGGGACATGCGCCTTGGGAAAGGCGCTTC
>SZWC01025731.1:808-18128 GCA_023375785.1 Penium margaritaceum
TGACGGAGCTCATGCTCGCTTGGACGGATCGAGCCTGAGCTACGTCTTGACGACGTACGCGCAGTCACAGCAGGAATTTTCATGTTAGCGGCTTTGCGTCAATGTTGCGACTCGGACAAAAAGTACTTGGTCTCTCTTTACGAGCGTTTTCGAGACTGAGACGTCAGTGCTTTTCTCTGTCGATAATGCGAGAGGCGGTCTTGACGTCAGAAAGTAGTCGAGACGCCGGTGGTCTCGACTTCGACGACATCAAACCCTCGGATGTCGAGTCCTATCACACGAACGCCTGCCGTGTGCGTTCGTGCGTGATAGCTACCAGCCACAAGCCACAGCAGCGGATGGTCCTGGCACGATCGCACGGCGTGAGACACCTGCTAGCCGCTGATCGGTCGCGGGGGCTCAGACTGAGCCCCCGCGACTTGGCACACCAACTGAGCCGCTCAGTTGGTGTGCCAAGTCGCCGTTTCGCAGCAAAAAGAACTCCACTCTTTTGCACTTCGTTGTCTCAGGCATTGACCATCACGACAGCTCATCGTGGTATGGAAAGCGGAAATGAAGCATCGTGGTATGTAAACAGGTCATTTCAAACGACATATTTACATGAATTACCGGTCCGTGGCCGCTTTGTTCCCTTGGTTCCCGATACATACAAGCGACAGCAACAACACAAGAAGATCACGAGGGAGGTTGGGGGAGAGGCCGTCTCACCTCTCCGACAGAGGAAGAGAGATGCCAATCAGGCAGGTGGGTAGGCAGTTCGCAGCAAGAGTCGGACGTCACAGTCGCGTTCAGGCTCGACCCGTTTGCTGCAAACTCAACTCCGGCAAAGACAACTGCCGGCTTACATGCTCCGGCTTTGGATAGCTTCTGCTGCGACAGCTGTGCTGCAAAGCGACGTTTCTCTCGTCGTCTTGTCGGCAGGCGGCGCACACCTGTGAGTTCGTGTGTTCGTGTCGGTCAGGTGTGGAAAAGTTGTTTGGTTTACGAAGCGAATGTGTTCTTGTTGTGGAACATTGGCGTTTTCTTCCTTGTCCGCTCCTTTTAAAGATGTTATGCGACTTAGCGGATGGGAAGGAGAGAGGCGAAGGTTTTGGAGTTGCAGGGTTTGGTGTTGATTCGGTCCGTGTCGCTAGCGCTGAGCAAAACCCAGAGCCTCCAGTCCACGTGCTGCGAAGGCCACGAACGAACACATAGGCCCGCGTTGCTTTGGGTGACGTGGGGAGGGCGACGTTAAGCCCCATCCGCTCCTTGCGCAACCCCATCCCGAGGCATCCATATGGTGCACGAGCTGACGACAGCTGTCCTGTAGCAACGGCGAGGCGTCGATGGTTCCGTAACCATCCTGCTGCATTGTCCGACCGTCAACGCGTCGACTGTCGGACAACGCAGCAGGATGGTTGCGCCATGATCATCCGCTGGGCCGCATAAGGCACCGTGTTGATGCACCCCGAGATTTTCAGGCATTGTTAACATGTAGATGAAAAGGTAGCTCGCTACAGTAATGCGATTGGGTTACTATTCGAGATACCCGAATAGTAGAAATATAAAACCGGTTCGCCCGTCATCGGGCCAAAAAGAAAAGTACATACCCATCAGCCGCCGCTACCGCCACGCCAGCAACAAAGAAACCAGACAAAAATGCATGGCGAGACCACATGCCATGCGCTGACGACGCATGGTATGCGGCACCCGCCGCTAGTATCACAAACCGCTTCGTTGAAGGGTTTGTGATACTAGCGGGGAGGGACGTTCTACGTCATGTTGAAACATTCAGTGTGGCCGAGGATGATGATGAGGAGGACGGCGAAGCACCAGTGCAATTAGAAGATGATGACTAGATCGACCTGAAGTTATCTCTGAATTGACAATGTGTCTTGCTTCACAAAGAGAGAAAAGTGCCATTGTTCTATGTCTCTCAGACTTTCTGCTCCACAACATGAATTGTGTGTTAATCAGTGGCATTCGATGTGAAAAGCGTTTACTTGGAAAGCTTAACAATCTTTTCTGTCAAACATGATTGAATAAACTGTTTACCTGATTACTTTACAATTTCTACACTTCATTAGGTTCATCATGTTTGCGGAGGAACTTGCCAATCAAGGTACAAAGGTGGTGGTCATCCTATTTCCAGGATACACTTGTTAGACTATCCTAAACCGTAAGTCAGAATACGAAACAGATGCCTCTTGTATGTCATGGCTTCAAGTCTTTTCTGGTGACTTGTGTGCTTCTTGAGGTCAACTGATACTTGAGATCAACATTAGGTTAATTATGCTGTCATATTTAGATCTCAACCTAATGTTTCCTAAGTACAAAGGTGCTGACCCACTGTGCATAATACACAACAACACACATGTGAATAGGACACACGCATTTCCAAGGACAGATGATGCACACGTAAACAACCCATGTACTCAAGAAACATTAGGTTTTGTACGTTTGCTGAGGTGCTTGCCAATCAAGGTACAAAGGTGGTGATCCACTTTGCATGAAACAAGTGTATTAATAATTGTTTTGTAACATTTTTTAGAAGACAATTATTGACACGTAATTGCATTGACGACATTAATGTTCTATATGACACCCTACGGCAGTCTACAGTAAATGGTGGAAATGTTGATTAAGCAGGAGAATACATGGCTAAAACTCCAAACACTTGAGTGCATGTACTTTCAAATTGCACATTGCAAGAATCCTAGTACAATCTTTCTAGTAGGAAAACTTGGGAAAATCTTCATACATGTGGAGAGGACATCAAGGACAACCCATCGATCCCTGCACAATATTCCCCTTGCGCTTCTGCTCCGGAGTCAAACGCATAGATTCCACAATTCGTGCTGGTGGGTTGACTTTCCTTCTACCCCTGCCTCCCGCCAGGCTGTTTGCGCTCGTCGCATTGCACTTCTTCAGCCATGTCTGGGTTGACTTCTCTCCACAGACTTCATCTCCTTCACCACTGTTCTCGACCAAATCAGCCCCAGCCAATACATTCCTCTCCTCTTCCGGTCTGGCCTTCTTCTTCTTGGGGACAACACCAACTTTCTTCCTCTTCTTTGAGACATGCTGGTTTTCTAAACTGGCACATTACTTTCGTTCCAGTCTTCGTACCTTATTTGCTCGACTCTTGCTGCTTTCTTCTCCTCCTCTGTGGTTCTCATCGTCTCCACTGGCACTTTCCTCGTCTCTAGCCCCATGCTCATCCCAACTGCCTCCGTCCGCATCCCCACTGCCATCCTGCTCTTCCACACTACCACCCTTCTCTTCCCCACTACCACCCTGCTCTTCCCCACTACCACCTTGCTCTTCCCCACTACCTCCCTGCTCTCCCCCACTGCCACCCTGTTCTTCCCCACTGCCACCCTGCTCTTCCCCACTGCCACCCTGCTCTTCCCCACTGCCACCCTGCTCTTCCCCACTGCCACCATGCTCTTCCCCACTGCTGCCCTGCTTGTCCCCACTGACTTCCTCCTCTTCCCCACTAACTCCCTCGTCTTGCCCACGGGCCTCCTGCTCTTCACTACTAGCAGACTGCTCTTCAGCGCTAGCTTCCGGTTCGGACTCGCTGGCTCTCTGCTCCTCCCCCCATTCTCCCTCCTCTTCCCCGCTGGCACATTGCTTTTCTTTGACAGCAGTGCCCTACTCCGCGAACGAGGACGTTCTCTGCTCATACACCTTGTCATCGAGGTGCTCAGCTGCTTTGCTCCGCAGGTGGGCTACTTTGCCATCCTTCTGCCACTCTGCTCCACCACTCTTCTGTTGCACCGCTCCACCACTCTTCTGTTGCACGTCTGCGCCACTCTTCTGTTGCGCTGCTCCGCCACTCTTCTGTTGCGCTTCTCTGCCACTCTTCTGCAGCGCTGCTCCGCCCCGTTTCTGCTGCGCTGCTCCGCCACTCTTCTGTTGCGCTGCTCCGCCGCTCTTCTATTGCACTGCTCCGCCACTGCTCTCTTGCACTGCCCCGCCACTTTTCTGTTGCAGAGCTCCGCCACTCTTCTGCGGCGCTGCTCTGCCAGTGCTCTGTTGCAATGCTCCGCCACTCTTCTTTTGCGCTACTCCGCCACTCTTCTGTTGCACTGCTCCGCCACTCTTCTGTTGCACTGCTCCGCCACTCTTCAGTTGCACTGCTCCGCCACTCTTCTGTTGCACTACTCAGCCACTTTTTTGTTGCACAGCTCTGCCACTCTTCTGCGGCGCTGCTCCGCCACTGCTCTCTTGCACTGCTCCGCCACTCTTCTGTTGCACTGCTCCGCCACTCTTCTGTTGCACTGCTCCGCCACTCTTCTGTTGCGCCGCTCTGCCACTCTTCTGTTGCGCTGCTCCGCCACTCTTCTGTTGCACTGCTCCACCACTCTTCTTGCACACTGCTGCTTTGCCACTCTGCAAGCCACTCGCCTGTTGCTCTTCCCCGCTGCTTTTCTGTTCTACCACCTTGGTACTCTTCTGCTGCTCCGCTCCCTTACTCTTCTGCTCCGCCGGCTTGCCACTCCTTTGATGGCAAACTCCACCACTCGTCTGCAAGCCTGCTCCCCCAGTCTTCAGCTCCAACGACCTGCCACTCTTCTGCTCCGCCGATTTGCCGCCTTTCTGGGTCTCACCTCTGCCACTCTTCTGCTGCGCGGAGGCACTTTTCTGCACCCCCAACCTGCCAATCCTATGCTCCGGAGCAACACCACCCTTCGGGCTTTGTGCCATAGGAATCTGCTCTAGCCTTTTGTTGCCCACGGAATCCGTTGGCGGATCATTCACCATTACCTGCACCATACATGACGTGAACAAACATAACACAGACATGCACGAACCAAGGTATAAAAGATCAATTAAGGATGACAAGACACGGGCACGGACATTTCCAGAATGTTGAACTCACCCCATCACCATGCTCGCACTGCATGGTTGTGGAGAACTGAGGGGCTGGCCCAGTTTCGTGAGAGGCCAGGCTGCTTGTCAACCTCCGGAACATACCAATGAAAAGCTGCACAATGACACAAACATTGTTAGGCAAATATTCAAAGGTTGCACGGATTGTTGCGAACTACGTCATGCCCATGTGATGGTGACATCCATCACCAGTACCTTCATTTTTGCCATCGTTGACGTGCAAATGTTGTTCCACTCTTCGTCATCAACACCTGTGAAGGGAATAATGTCCATCAGCTATGGAATGTACACCGTATGGGAAAAACTTCTAACCAGTCTTCTCTGACATACCTCTGTTCAAGGGCTTCTTGAGTGTTGTTTGTTTCCCGATCAAAGGAGTTCAGCCACTCCTGAAGTTGCGAGACCAAACTGCGGGTCACGTCTTTGCATTCACACAGAACGCACTCCATCCGTTTAAACTCTTTGAGTCTTGCAGACCACAACGGGTCATCTCCACGGACTGCCTGTGATTGCCGTGCTATTGTTACAGGATTAGGAACTGCGGGAAGAACAGTGGTGACTGCCGACCACGACGGGCCAGCATTCTGAACAGATTGAACTGGTGGGGGTACACCGTCCTGCAATTGTTGTGCCGTTGGTCGCAGTGGCAAGCCTGCAGTTGCAGCTTGGAAAGATGGCGGCGGAGGTGGTGGCTGCATGCCAGGTGGTGAACGCCGATGACCTTGAAGTTGCAGACCCAAAGTTGCCCAACCTGTTTGCACTCAAGGTGGCGGCGGCTGCTTGTCACGTGCAGAAGCATGCTCGCCTTGAGGTTGCGATGCCGGGGTTGCACAAGAAGACCGCACTGGAGGTCGCGGAGGAGCAGGTGCCAATGTCACCACGTTAGGTGCACAACCGGTCTGTACTGGAGGCGCTGACAGCGGCGCAGTGGGTGCAGGCGACGGCGAGGTGCGTGTCCGTCTCAGCATGGCTGATGCCGACTGCTACGGTGCTTCATTTGCCGACTGCCCTGAAGGCATCGCCTTTTGTCTCCGCTGAATTGTATACAAGTCGTCTAGAGATGCATTGACGTCCTCCTGCACATAGCGCTTACAAAGACCAGTCAAAAGACTTCTCGACAGTGACGGAAGGATATCTTCCCATGTTCGCAAATTACCTCGTCCGGTAGTGGTTGTCCACAGCTCACATACTCTTCAATTTCTTCAGCAGTCCATGGATCAACGTCACCAGCAGGTGTCGTCTGCGACGCATTAGGCACCGTCTGCGGCGCAGAAGGCGCCGCAGTGTGCATGGAGAAGTGACCAACTTAGGAAATGCCTAGGCGCTCATGTGTTGTGAAAACACCATCGTGGCATACAAGGGTCTCACCTCTTGTGCCTCGGTCGTTCTGGCCTCATCATCTTCTTCATCTTCATCCTCATCTTCGTCAGTCTCATCTTCATCATCGTCACCATCATCGCTATCCTCGTAGAATTTGTTGTCATCATCCTCCTCAGCAGCATGCATACCCCGCTTCGAGCCCTTCCTGGGCTTCCTCGGCGTGCGCCTCTTATGAGATGGCAAATGCTGCCCATGTTTCAAGAGCTAATGATGTGAGTTTTGGGCCATGAAAGATAACATGATTCAGAAACGACTCATTGCAGCAACAAAGCCTTACCGGTTGGCACCAACGAGTTGACGCAAGCCTCATCTTCCCCCAGAGGTATGCCGTGTACATTGGCCTTTTGTAGCAGTCCCGTTTGCCGTTTGTGACGAGCAGATCAAAGAGACGTTGATCTTTTGCCTTCACCTTCGGCCTGAAAGGGTTCTTCTTCACCCAACGCTGCTGGTAGAACTTCTCCACATTGAGAGTCACCTTTTCTCCACTCTTGGGAATCTTTGAAGCCGTACACTTTCAAATCGTCGTCTGGGCCCACCACCCTTGCATGTACAGTCCCCACGTTGCCGGATACTGCCTTGCGAAAGGCTCCAATCTCAAAAATGCTTTGGAGGAAGGCCAGAGGTTCAACAGTTGAAACATGCCATCACCTGTGTTCCTCTGCATGGAACCAACTCCAAAACCTCACTCTTTGTTCTCGTGGAGCCATTGGTCTTGCGACGCTGTTACCTCTTCAAGATCTGGCAAAGACTCAGGCAACACTTCAGCAGTCACTCTCCTTCGACGAGCAGAACGACATTGCCATTGTCAGGTTCTACTCACCTTGTGCCGTGGCCACTAACTTGAAGTCATCCCAGTTCATCCAGCTTGGCCACTTGACATCCGATTGGCTGTCTGCCTGTACATGCTGTTGCTGTTTCTGCGTAGGTTCCTCCTGCTCTTGCTGTTGTTGCTGCGGGGCCGGAGATCCTCGCTGCTGTTGCTGTTCTTGCTGCTGCCGCCGCGGCCGTGGTTGCCGCTCGTGCTGGAGCGGTGGCTCCTGCTGCAGCTGCTGCTGCTGTTGCTGCATATGGAACGCCACCTGCTGCTGCTACTGCAGAAGTGACTGCAGCGACTGTTGCTTCTGTACCTGCTGTGGTATTTGCTCTTGTGTAAACTGGTGTCGCTGTGGGAACTGCTGCGTCTGCGGGAACTGCTGCTACTGCTGCTTCTGTAGGTGCTGCTGCTGCCCTTGCTGCAGGGGCTGCTGCAAGTGATGCTACTGCTGTAATTGTTGCTGGTGCTGCTGCTGCAGGTGTTGCTGCTGCAAGTGCTGCTGTTGCCCGTACTGCTGCTGCTATGGTAGCTGCTGCTGCTGCTGAAGCTGCACACTCAGCTGCTGCTGTTGCCACTGCTGTTGCAGCTGCTACTGATGTAGCGGCTGCTGCTGCTCTGGTGTTGCCATCAATGGCAGTTGCTCCAGCATTGTTTGCTGTTGAAGTACGAAGGCTGGCCTTGAGTCTGGCTGTGCGTATGGCTGCTGCTGATGTGGGAAATGCTGCTGTGCGAAATGCTGCTGAGGGAACTGCTGCTGTGGGAATTGTTGCTGCGGGAACTGCTGGTGTGGAAATTGATGCTGTGGGAAATTCTGTGGCTGTGACTCCGGCTGTGGTGGTAAATGCTGTTGTGGAAATTGCTGTTCCTGCTGCTGCTGTGTGCAGGATTGCTGCAGCTTTGCAAAATCGACCTGCTGTTGCTGCTGCTGCTGTGTGTAATTCTGTTGCAGGTGAGACCACTGCCGTTGCTCCTGTAGTTGCGGCTGCTTCTCCTGCTGTTGCGGCTGCTGCTCCTGCTGTTGCGGCTGCTGCTCCTGTTGTTGCGCCTCCTGCTCCTACTATTGCGGCTGCTGCTCCTGCTGTTGCGGCTTCTTCTCCTGCTGTTGCGGCTGCTGCTCCGGCTGCTGCTCCTGCTGTTGCGAATGCTGCTCCTGCTCGTGCACATGCAGCTACTGTTCCTGCACATAAGGCTGCTGCTCCTGCACGCACGCTTGCTCCTGCACAGGAGTCTGCTGGTCTTGCATAGGCTGCAGCCGCTCTTGCTGCTGCTGTTGTGGCTCCTATAGATGCTGACCCTGCACGTACAGTAGCGACTCCTACTCATACTGCACATCTTGCTGCTGCAAACTGGACTGCAACCCACATTGCTCCTCCTGGCCATCCATCTCGGCTTTCTCCGGGATCAGCACTCCCAGCAATGACGTCTGCATGCACTACTGACAAAAATCATCACACAGAGGATGTCTGAAGGACGACTTTGTGGTACGGTGTATAGGGTATAGGGTATGGGGTATGGGGTATGGGGTATGGGGTATGGAGTATGGGATTGGGGCATGGGGTATGGGGTGTGGCGTGTGGGGTGTGGGGTATGGGTTGTGGGGTATGGGGTCTGGGGTATGGGGTATGGGGTCTGGGGTATGGGGTATGGGGTATGGAGTATGGGATTGGGGCATGGGGTATGGGGTGGGGCGTGTGGGGTGTGGGGTATGGGTGATTGGGTCATGGGACATGGGAGGATGGGAGTATGGGGTGTGGGGACTGGGGTATGGGGTGTGGGGTACGGGGTGTGGGGTATGGGATGTGGGGTATGGGGTCGGGGGTATGGGGTATGGGTTATGGGGGGTGGGGAAACGAGTGTGGGGAATAGGGTAAGGGATGTGCGTCTAGGGTTTAAGGTTGAAGGTACAGGGTCAAGGGTTCAGGGTTCAGGTTGGAAATGTCCGGTTCGGGTTTAGGGTTTATGGTCGTAGGTACAGTGTCCGGAGTGCTCGTTCAGACTAGGGTTTAGGGTTTAGGGTCCAGGGTCCAGGGTCCATGGTCCAGGATTCTGCCTGTAGGGTTTTTGTTGTGGGTTTTCGGGTCTGGGTTGAAGGTCCATGGTCCAGAGTCAAAAGTTCAGGTTGAAGGTTTGGGGTATGGGGTATGGGGTGTGGCGTGTGGGGTGTGGGGTATGGGTTATTGGGTCATGAGACATGGGAGGATGGGAGTATTAGGTGTGGGGTCTGAGGTATGGAGTATGGTGTACGGGGTGTGGGGTATTGGGTGTGGGGTATGGGGTCTGGGGTAGGAGGCATGGGTTATGGGATGTGGAGAATGGGGTGTGGGGAAGGGGTATGGGATATGGGTGTAGGGTTTAAGGTTCAGGGTTCGGGTTGGAGGTGTCCAGTTCGGGTTTAAGGTTTATGGTCGTAGGTACAGGGTCCAGGGTGCTGGTTCAGACTAGGGTTTAGGGTTTAGGGTCCAGGGTCCAGGGTCCAGGATTCTGCCTGCAGGGTTATTATTGTTGGGTTTAGGGTTTGGGTTGAAGGTCCATGCTCCAGAGTCCAAAGTTCAGGTTGAGGGTTTAGGGCCGAGTTCACGAGTCACATGCAGTTGCCTCTCACCTTCCGGAACAGCAAAGGCGGCACCTTCAGCCCCGCCCTGCCGCCGCTGTCTCTGCTGCTTCTGCTGTAGCTTCGGCAGTGGCAGAGGCGTGGAACGGTGCGGACCACGAACAGACAGCAGACAGCACAGTGTATTATGCACAGTACACGGTGCACAGTACACTGTGCACAGAACAGTGCAGCCCGTCGGGAGTGACAAAGAGCACTCAGGCAAGCCGGTGCAGCGCCCGGCCTGTGCGTTGATAATTCAGAAAACAGGGTTCAGGGTTCAGGTTCTTGGTCGATTAGATGTTTAGAGTGGTTTGCTTAGGTTCTTGGTCAATTAGCTGCTTGGCTAGTTTTCCGCCTCGCTTCTTGGTAGATTAGCTGCTACGATGACTAGCTGCTTGGCTAATTAGCTCCTTGGTAAATAATGTAGTAAGCTTACCATCCACACTATTAAAGCGTAGTGAGATAGCAGCAGGAACGGCATAAGCAGCAGCGGAAGCAGCAGTGGCAGCAGGAGGAGCAGCTGCAGTAGCAGCAGTAGCAGGAGCTCGAGTAGCCCCTCCAATGCAGGAAGGCTTGATACTCCATCCTCTTACCTTGTGGGTGGCACTCCAACTTGTGCTTCTTCCGCGACTGCGCACTTTCGAGGTTGACGGCCGCCTTGCCAGTCGAATGTCCGAGCTGCGGCCCACCTTCAGAACTTGCCTACGCTGCCTCGGTGCACGCAGAGCCTTAGCCGCCCACCCCCACCATCTTGCCTCCCTGAAGCGCGTTTGATGAACTCGGGACGATGCTGAATGCAGAAGAGCAGCCTACTGTGCTCAATAGGAGAGCAAAGCCGTGCCGGCGATTCAGCTGCCAATGCTACTGTTGGTGCTGCTGGCAATACTGGTGGCGGTGCTACTGACAGTGTTGGCGATTTAGCTAACGTACTGGCGATACTCGCTGTTACCGCCGCCGCTGCAAGAACTCGCCGCTGCCGCCGCTGCAAGATCTCGCCGCCGCCGCCGCTGCAAGATCTTGCTGCCGCCGCTGCAAGAACTCACCGTCGCCGCTGCTGCAAGATCTCTCCGCCGCCCCCTGTGCAAGATCTCGCCACAGCCGTTGCAAGAACTCGCCGCCGCCGGCGCTGCAACAACTCGCCACCGCCGCCGCTGCAAGATCTCACCGCCACCGCTCCAAGAACTCGCCGCCGTCGCCGCTGCAAGATCTCACCACCGCCGCCGCTGCAAGATGTCCCCGTTGCCGTTGCAAGAACTCGCCGCAGCCGCCGCTGCAAGAACTCGCCGCCACGCCGCTGCAAGATCTCGCCGCCGCCGCTCTAAGAACTCGCCGCCGCCGCCGCTGCAAGATCTCGCCGCCGCCTCCGCTGTAAGATCTCGCCGCCGCTGCTACAAGAACTCGCCGCCACCGCCGCTGCAAGAACTCGCCGCCGCCGCCGTGGCAAGATCTCGCCGCCGCCGCTGCAAGATCTCGCCGCCGCCGCTGCAAGAACTTGCCGCCGCCGCTGCAAGAGCTCGCCGCCGCCGCTGCAAGAACTTGGGACGTTGCTAAATGCTAAAGAGCGGCCTACCGTGCTCAATAGGACAGCACAGCAGTGCCTGCGATTCTGCTGCCAATACTACTGTTGATGCTGCTGGCGCTACTGGTGGCGGTGCTACTGATGCTAATGGCGATGCTGACAGTGTTAGCGATTTAGGTAACGTTGCTGCTGTCATTGCTGCTGCGCGGAGGGAGGCCGTGAGAAGACAGAAGCGAAGTCGACTTCAGTGCTGGAGGGACGGGCTGAAAGCGAGCAAACTACAAGTCAGGCTTGAAGTAAACACGTCGAAACCGAACAAAATGACTGCCGAGTCCCATAATAATAACCGCGGTGGCAGGAAAATGATGTGCGGTTTGACTGCCGATGCCAGACGTTCCATCTCAGAACGTGTAACGAACAAAAAGACGTACGTGGTCGGGCGAAACAAGACGCGGAGATAAATCTTGTTAATAATATCAACTGCGAGACTTCATGTTACGCGAAAGCTATTGTCGCTCGTCAGTCTAAGTTGTCAGACGATGTGTTCCGTAAGCGTACACGGAATACAGCCTGATTTTGTTTCCTACGCAGTAAGCAAAAGCTCGCGATTGGAAGACGTTGATGTTGGCTGAATCTTGGTGCGCTGACTACGTGGCATTGGAAAGCAGCCTGATGGGCGGAATGAACGACTATGGTCTGCATGTGGACATGCAGACGCGAAGGACACGACAGCACGGCACGGTACACGTGGCTTAGATTGCGCGTTGACGTGGNTAAGTACTCTTCGATAGACATGTTTTGCTCCATGAGTGCGAAATACAGACACCGTTAGATTCGCTTATCGGACAGTAGCCGTGGGGTGACAACTTTTCTATATGTAATTCTCAGATGGTCGCCATGTATGGACTCATCGATAGACAGGTTTTCTTCAATGCGTCAGGAAACCGGACACCGTTAGATGTGCTTATCGGATAGTCAAAATGAAGTGACGCTTTTTTGAAACGGGAATCGCTACACTCGACTGAATGTCGCCACTAAATACTAGTTTCAGATTGTCCAATTTCCGCAGGTCTACGTTTTGAGCTACATGTGTTGGCTTTTGAAGCTATAGTTGACGAAATCGAAGGCGTCGCAGATAAGTGGGTACTTGGCTATGGTGTGCACAGTATTTGGCCGATGGCAGCAGTTTTCGGATTCCTCTTGTTTGTACCATCATGTGAAATTTCAAGTATACTAGTTTGTGACGGTTGGTAGTGTAAACTGTTGGTTTAGCCAAAGGGTTCAAATTAGCTACAGTTCAACTGAGCAATGTCGTCATTGACGGTGGTGCATGCATGTGCACATGCAGTGGACGTGTGGTCGGGGATCGAACACATCCGACGCTAAGCGTCAACCGTTTTGGACCTTCCGACATGAGATATCGCCATCGATGAGGTTTCGAACAGATTCATGCATCCAATGTGGATGTCGTCGTTGTGGATCTCTTCTGTTCTGGTTACGAGAACAATGACTGTCCATGTCACAGCTGAGTACCTGCGTTTCTTACGAGACCAATGTTTTCGCACGACGGACCTGGTTCGAGCTGTTTTACGACATCGATCGTGTCAACAGAGTAGCAAATATGCTGTACAATACACAATAGACCTCCCAAAGCCGTGTGGATGCCGTTTGCGAACGAATCTTCCTGCGCTGATTACGTGGCACCAATGCATTTGCAAGCAGCCCGATGCGCGGAAGGAAGGACAATGCTCCGCATGTGGACATGCAGACGCGAACACGATAGACAGGTTTTGTTCCACGATGATCCACGCAGACCTCGGCATCGTACACATGGCTTAGGTTGCGCGTTGACGTGGTGGATAGGAATCAATGGGATAATTCAGTTATGACGTCATTGATCGTTTATCGGTTTTCTCTACATGATTTTCTCAGATGGTCGCCATGTAGGGACTCTTCGATAGACATGTTTTGTACCATGCGCGAGAAACATGGGCAACGTTAGATGTGCGTATCCGACGGTTTGTGTGGGATGTCGATATTTCTACATGTAATTGTCAGATGATCGCCATGTACGGACTCTTCGATAGACAGGTTTTGTTCAATGCGCAAGAATAGCGAGCACCGTTAGATGTCGTTATCAGACGGCGAACGTGGGGTAAAGTTTTTTCAAGACGGGAATTGCTACCCTCGATTAAAAGTCCCCACTAAATAACAGTTTCAGATCGTCCAGTTTCCGCAGCTCGACGTTTGGAGCTACATGTGTCGACTTTTCAACCTATAGTTGGCCAAATCGTCTGCGTCATAGATAAGTGGGTAATTGGCTAATATGTCCACAGTATTTGGGTGATACCAGCAGTTTCCGGATACCTCTTGTTTGTACTACCATGTGAAAATTCAAGTATACTAGTTTCTGAGGTTGGTCGTGTAAACTGTTGGTTTAGCCGAAGAGTTCAAATTAGTTACAGTTCAACTTAGCAATGTCGTCATTGACGGTGGTGCATGCATGTGGACATGCAGTGGACGTGTGGTCGGGGATCGAACACATCCGACGCTATGCGTCAACCGTTTTGGACCATCCGACATGAGATATCGCCGATCGATCTGGTTTCAAACAGATTCATGCGTTTGATCTGGACGACGTAATGGATCTCTTCTGTTCTGGTTACGAGAACAATGACTGTCCATGTCACAGTTGACTACCTGCGTTACTTACGAGTCCGAGTTCTTGCACGAAGGACCTTGTTCTAGCTGTTTTACGACATCGGTAACGTGTCCACGAGAGCAGTAAATCTGCCTTACAATACAAAATAGACCTCCCAACGCCGTGTGGACGCCGTTTGCGAACTAATCTTCTTGCGCTCATTACGTGGCACCAATGCATTTGAACGCAGCCTGATGCGCGGAAGGAAGGAAATGCTCTGCATGTGGACATGCAGACGCGAATGACACGATAGCACTCTGGACATGGTCCACGCAGACCTTGGAATCATACATGTGGCTTAGGTTGCGCGTTGACGTGGCGGATAGAAATCAATGGGGATAATGCATTTCTGTCGTCATCGATCGTGCCTCGATTTTTTCTACAAGTTCCTCTCAGATGGTCGACATGTAGGGACTCTTCGATAGTCAGATTTTGTACCATGCGCGAGAAAAACGGGCACCGTTAGATGTGCGTATCCGACGGTGAGCGTGGGGTGTCCATTTTTCTACAAGTATTTCTCAGATTCTCAGATGGTCGCCATTTACGCACTCTTCGATAGACAGGTTTTGTTCAATGCGAAAAAATAACGGGAACCGCTTGATGTGGTTATCGGACGGTAGACGTGGGGTGACATTTTTCTGAGACGGGGATTGCTACCCTCGATTGCAACACCACTAAGTAATAGTTTCAGATCGGTCAGTTTCTGCACCTCGTCGGTTCGAGCTACATGTGTCGGCTTTTTAACCTATAGTTGTCGGAATCGAATGCATCGTAGAAAAGTGGGTATTTGGCCATGGTGCGCACAGTATTTGGCCGATGGTAGCAGTTTTCGGATACCTCTTGTTTGTACCACCATGTGAAATTGCAAGTATACTAGTTTGTGACGGTTGGTCGTGTAAACTGTTGGTTTAGCCGAAGAGTTCAAATATGTTCCGGTTGAACTGAGCAATGTCGTCATTGACTGTGGTGCGTGCATGTGCACATGCAGTGGACGTGTGGTCGGGGATCGAACACATCCGACGCTAAGCGTCAATCGTTTTGGACCGTCCGACATGAGATATCGCCCATCGATCTGGTTTCGAACAGATTCATGCGTCCGATGTGGACGACGTAATGTATCTCTTCTGTTCTGGTTACAAGAACAATGACTGTCCATGTCACAGCTGACCACCTGCGTTACTGACGAGTCCGATGTTTTCGCTCGACGGACCTCGTTCAAGCTGTTTTACGAGATCAGTGACGTGTCCACAATGTTTCAGCTGATAAGGTCGCATTCTCGACACCAGACATCAATGCATCTAGTACATAACGTGATTTCACCTGAGTTGACAATGAAGAACTTCCCCGCAGTGAATACAAGACCGACCACGTGTTTGTTGGGGTTGTGTCCTTGTCCCCCGGCTACAAGAAGTCTACCGTGTAACCAACGTGATAGATTAGTCACCTGCAGAATCAAATCATGTACACATGGCAATCGCATGCCTTGCGCGTTGACGTGGCGGATAAGCATGAATCTAAAGATAACATGAGAGAATGGACAAAACACCCTCAAGGGTACCGATGTCATGCGAAAGCTATTTCCGGACCAAGCGTTATGTTTGTACCATCGCAACGGTTTATATATACCATGGTGGTTGTTAATTCATAGTGACTGATCGGACGGTGGTCGTCCGATGGGACGGTGGTCGTCTGATCGGACGGTGGTCGTCCGATGTACATGCACTGAATAGCTGTTGAACACTTGGGACGTCCGACAATGTGATCGGACGATGGTCGTCTAGTGAAGTTGTTTTTGCACAATGAATGGGCACAGTTATTCCCTATGGTTGTACCTACTCGCGAAAGAAGTCGGTGAGGAATAAATTTCAGAGGCTGCCGATGAGCAGTAAATGCAGGTCGACGCTTTGAAATGTACGTCGGACTTTGAAAGCTATAGTTGATCGCTGCAGATATAAGTGGGTAGAAAGCGATCGTATGTATTGCATGGGGACGTTGGTAGGGTTTTTGGATGTTTCTGGTCGATGTTGCCATGTGGATGCCACGTGGAAATTTATAAGTGTACACGTTTGTGATGGTTCGCGATGGGAACTGTGGGTTGAACGGAATAGACGAAAAATTTCAAGTTCCACTGAGCAATGCTGTTACTGACGGTGCATGAATGTGGACATAATTTGGTACATGTGGTGCTCGAGGTCGGGGCTCGATCTCAAACTTTGACAGTGAGGGTCAACTGTTTTCGTAACGTTCGATGAGAGACTTCGGCCATTGATCCGGTTCCGAACACTTTACGATTGATGACATGGATGTTTTCTGTTCTGGTGCCGATACAGATGACTGTCCCTGTGGTAGTTACACGCGGTTGGGTCCTGTTGGCAATTCTTACTCTCCTGTCCATTCGGGAACAAGCACGATGATACAATCAACGCCATCGACCTCCTTCTGGTTGTATACGAAAAGGATCGACTGTCCACGAAAACGTTGCCGGCGATGTTCACATAGCCCATCCTACGCAAGCAGGTTATTCCCTTCGTTCTCGACGAGGCCAGTTGGCGCGTTGAATTTGGCAATGCCCTGTTGTTTTTGGTGCGAGATGTTGTTACTGACGGTGCATGAATGTGGACATAATTTGGTACGTGTGGTGCTCGAGGTCGGTACTCGATCTCAAACTTTGACAGTGAGGGTCAACTGTTTTCGTAACGTTCGATGAGAGTCTTTGGCCATTGATCCGGTTCCGAACACTTTACGATTGATGACATGGATGTTTTCTGTTCTGGTGCCGATACAGATGACTGTCCCTGTGGTAGTTACACGCGGTTGGGTCCTGTTGGAAATTCTTAATCTCCTGTCCATTCGGGAACAAGCACGATGATACAATCAACGCCATCGACCTCCTTCCGGTTGTATACGAAAAGGATCGACTGTCCACGTTAACGTTGACGGCGATGTTCACATAGCGCATCCTACACGAGCAGGTTATTCCCTTCGTTCTCACCGAGGCCAGTTGGCGCGTTGAATTCGGCAATGCCCTGTTGTTTTTGGTGCGAGATTCATGCAAGGGTGTTCCTCTACCAGCCTCGGTTTTGTTCGCGAAAGGGCCTCGAAGTGTGCACAATATGTAATTTCGCTTTTCGTTCTGCTCGCGGTTGTTTTTCCTGACAATTGGTGAAGCTGGTCGTTGGTCAAGTTTTGTGAAATTTCGGTGAAAATTTCTTTGTCGCTAGCGCAAACGTCGCAGGTGCAGACGTCATTCCAAACAAGATGATGGTTCGATTGTTGATCGCGCATGCCTCAGCAAGCTCTGTCCGCGATACGGCAGTTGCACAAGACAAAGCACACAGTGCAGTTACAGCTCTGTCCACGTCAGTGTCGCCAACAGGCACGTGTGGGGGCAGATGTTGGTACCAATGTTACGTGCTCATGTCTCCTGTCGGACAA
>SZWC01025732.1:15124-26145 GCA_023375785.1 Penium margaritaceum
GTGCACTGAGAGGTCAGGGTGCACGGAGATGCCTGAAGTGCACGGAGATGCTCGGGGTGCACAGTGATGTCCGGGGTGCGTGGAGATGCCACGGCGGGGTGCACGGAGAGGTCCAGGTGCACGAAGATGCCCGGGGTGTGCACGGAGATGCCCGCGGTGCACAGAGGTGCCCGGGGATGTAGCGGTGCACAGAGGTGCCTGGGGTGCGTGGAGCTGCCCGGCGGAGTGCACTGAGAGGTCCGGGTGCACGGAGATGGCTGAAGTGCACGCAGATGCTCGGGGTCCACAGTGATGTCCGGGTGCGTGGAGATGCCACGGCGGGGTGCACGAAGAGATCCAGGTGCACGACGATGCCCGGAGTGTGCACAGAGATGTGCGGAGATGCTCGAGGTCCACGAGTGTGCGTGGTTTGAGGTGGCCAAGAGGGCCACGAGACCCACGAATGCCTAGGAACGTAGAGTCATGGGCGAGAGCCGCCCCTTGCTCTGATACCAGTAGTTGCTAGGAAGTTACTAGCTGACCCAGGTGTGTGGGGGTATGATATGCAACAAGCACCAACTTGAGAGAGACGCCATGGATGCGGCAACTTGTTTGCATAGCTCGAGCTCACAAGGAGACAGGGGAGACAAAGGGGGGGCAAGAGAGACTAGAACCGGTGAGCGCTCGCTCACCACGAGCGATGAGCTCGGATGAGTGAGCGCCGCCACCCGGGGGTCGAGCCCGACCACTCGGAATTAACCGAGGGCGGCTACTCACCGATGCACGGCCGAGACCGGCACGGTGGCCCCCTAGGGATCAGCACCCGGGTAAATACAGCTCCCCCACAATATGCAAAACAAGATAACATGATGCAGGGCACGGCAGTGAGAATGTACGGGCCCTAGCATCTACCGCATCAGAAAGTTATGAAGAATCATGCAAGAGTTATGTGAGTGCCAGAGAGCACTCCTGGGTCTGGCAGTAGCTTGGGGGCGTCCACAGCTTCAGCCAGCACAGACGGGCTGGCCATCTCCCCAGGTGATCCCATTGTCACTTTAATGTGTACATGCGTGTGTGCACAGTGTGGGAGGCAAGAGGGCACAGAGTTGTGAGTGGCCAACGAACTTCAACATGTGTATGTGTATGTGTATGTGTATGTGTATGTGTGTGTATGTGTGTATATATGGGTACGTGTACGCAGGCCTGTTAAATCGAGATCGAGACGAGATGTTCCGATCTCAAACTCATTTTTTCTCACTTCGGTACGAGATGTCTCGTACCGGGTACAAAGGACGAGAAAATCTCGGTCTCGTACCGATTTGCATCAGGCTTGTCTCGGTGTCGTCTCGGTCTCACTCACGTCCTTGAAAATCTCGCTTTTGCACCATTGCGAGGGGCAAGGGAAATGACGCGACGAGCTGTCAGAACGCACCCACTTCGCGACCACTGCACTTTTGACTACGAGGAACGTTTTCGAAAAGAACTTACCTGAAAATATTTTCCTGAGCAAACTACTAAGTTCATACCTCAAACCCGATGTTCCAAAGTTAAGGTGTACCTCTTTTGCTACCTCGCCTGACAGTTGTTACGTCTCGACTACTCGACATGACACAGTTCCACGACTTGTCGGCGTCCCGACATGTGCAACCAGCTGATGTGGAGATAAAAAGATTATGCGAAGAGCGAAAAGACTATTGTCAACGATGTGGAAAGAACAGTTTACTAGTTAAACCTACTCGAAGACTCAGAAATTCATTGGTTTGTTTGCGAAAAAATAGCTACGTCATGTTTTGTAATGTTAATGTTGACCCTCCGCGATCGTTTCCAAACAGTGTGGGTCGCGTCCTTGGCACACGTGGCAGGTCTAAAGAAAAAAAAAGCGAGAATCACACTAGGAGACGAGATTCTCGTCTCGATCTCGCATGACATGTGACGTGTCTTGGTCTCGTCTCGTCTCGCGCGAGACAATTCGAGATTGTCTCATGTCGTGCGGTACGAGACAACGAGACGAGACAAAATCAAGACAATCGAGATCGAGACCCGTCTCGATCTCGACTTAACACCATTACGTGTATGTGTATGTGTATATGTGTATGTGTATGTGTATGTGTATGTGTATGTGTATGTGTATGTGTATGTGTATGTGTATGTGTATGCGTATGTGTATGTGTATGTGTATGTGTATGTGTATGTGTGTGTATGTGTATGTGTATGTGTGTGTATGTGTATGTGTATGTGTATGTGTATGTGTATGTGTATGTGTATGTGTACGTGTACGTGTAGGTGTATGTGTGCGTGTACGTGTACGTGTATGTGTACGTGTATGTGTACGTGTACGTGTACGTGTACGTGTACGTTTATGTCTACGTGTACGTGTACTTGTACTTGTACGTGTACGTGTGTTGAAGTTCGTTGGCAACTCACAAACTCTATGACCTCTTGTCTCCCATATTCTGCACACACATGTACAGATTAAATGACCATGGCCTCACCTGGGGAAGCGTCAGGCGTGCTCATTTTGATTGGAGCCTCTGATGTCATCAAGCTGCTACTGGACCCAGCATGCCCTCTGGCACATATGTGGCCATTGCATGACCCTCTATGATTCTGTGTTGCGGTAGATGCTAGGGCTCGTACATTCTCATTGTCGTGCCCTGCATCATGTTTTCTCTTGCATTGAGTGTTCTGGGGGAGCTGTACATTTTCTGGGTGCTGATCCTTAGGGGGCCACCGTGTCGACTTTGGCCGTGCACTGGTGAGCAGCCGCCCTTAGATTATTCCGAGAGGTCGGGCTCGACCCCTGGGTGGCGGCACTCGCCCACCCGAGCGTGATGCTTGGTGTGGGTGTGTGCTCACCGGTGCTTAGCTTGCTCGCTCCCCTCATTCGTTTTTTGTCTTGGTTGAGTGCAAAGTTCTAAGGCAAGGTTGCGCCCCGTTGCTCTCACCCGCCTAGTCTCACACAGCTCAATGAGGAAACTACCTAGCAACTACTGGTATCAGAGCAGCAGGGGACAACCCCGGCACCTTGCGAATCCTGGAACTGTGACTGAGATGCTCAGGGCTCCTGGATAGCTCCACGATACTCTACCGTCGCCCACTCTCGTTGGGCCCGTCGTCTCTTCTTTGTTACTCATTCACCTGCCTACGTTTGGCACCTCTTCCGCCACTCTTTAATAGGGCAGTGCTCTGCACTCGCACAGGTCTTCGCGGATTTCCGCTACGGCAATCTCATCGAGCTGGTCACCTCTGTTGAGCCGCCGCCGGCACTTCATTGTCAGCCTAAGCACGAGCCTGTAGTTCTCGAGCCTCAGCACAGAGCGTGGCACTCTTGCCACGTGGCACTTTCACCACATCCAACGTTCACTACAGCAGCTATCCTTGGCCATCGCTGCTCCTATAGAAGCACCACTGTTGCCGTCGTCTTCATACCTTCGTGGTAGCGGGCCTAACGTTCTCTCCGGCCTACACCCACTGCCCCTTTCGGACAGAGGTACGTGTCTTGCATCCAAGCACTCCAGCTTGGGCCTCACTCTTCGGCACTCCCTATTGTGCCCTTTGGTCTTGCCTGCTAGTATCTTGCAACAGCTAACCTCTTGTAGCATCTCACTCATTGCACCGAACTCATTCCAAGATCCATCACGCTGCTCTCACACAGCAAGGGACCTAGTGTTGAGCATTACGCTCTTAGTGATCCCCGTCTCTCTTAGCTGCGACAACAGCCCTAACCCCCTAATCCTGGAATCAGCTCCTCTTGACGGTCCTTCGGACGAGGAGCTGGACTCTCCACGCACAGCCACTCGGTGCGCAGATTCTAGATGGGAGGATCCAAAAGCCTTTGACGAACCTCCGCCGACCGACGACAACATGCCGCTGTGGTTTCGCATGCTGGATAACGCGTACTCGCGTGAGGAGCTTGCTGCAGCTGACGAGCGCGAACATAAGGAGTGTCAAGCAGAAATAAACCGACAAGTCTACACGTCGGACAATCTACCTCCTTCACCGCCCCTGTCTCCAAGGATAGAACCTCCTCGTACCTCTCAGATGTCCAACCCCTCCTCGGCAGCTGCATCTTCTCCTACCCCTTCTCCTACAGCCGTTGCAATACCATGGCCATCAACAGCACCTGAAGTGCCTGGCGTCATTCCTATCCTGCCCGTTCACACCGAATCCATTGGCGTAGCTGGAGCCATTCTTGACGCAGCTACAGGCGCCGCTGCCACCTTCGTTGCCGCAGCCAGAGCCTGCCGTGCCCCGACACAAACGGCCGTTGGCTGTGGAAGGGAGGCCTACTCACACGCTGCAGCTTCTCTCACGGTGCTTGTAGCTGCCGTTGCAAACATTGCCACACAGGTCACAACAACGGCCGCCTCCGTTGCCACAGCAGCTTCCACTGCAGCAGACGCCACATCTAGTGCTGTTGGATCCATTCGGGCATCTACTGCCACAGCAGTGCTGACACCTACCGGTGCTCCACGAGATACCACACCGCACATCACCACTGGTGTTCTTGTGGCATCAGCATCAGCTGCAGGTGCCGGAGCCACAGTTACAGGGGTCATGTGTCTCATTGTGGCGGTCGTAGGCTGGGTGGCGGTCCTGTTCTCTTCAGCCGCATCCGTGGTCCTTCCAGTCTTTGCCCTTCTTCCGCACCACCAGCTCGTTGGGCATTGCACAACATCGCACTGCATTGCATTGCACTGCATTGCACCGCATAGCATTGCACTGTACCCTCTCTCATCCCTCTAGACCCCTCTCATCTACATTCTTGATTCCTCCTCTCATCATGCCTAGGCCTGAGGAGACTATAGAGGCCCTTTAGGCTGCTCAGTGAAGCACAAGCAAAGCGCCGAAAGGCGAAAGATGAGCCCTATCAGGGACGGGAAGCACATTAGGAGCTAGCGGCCGTAGTGGCCACATTGGTCATTGAGCGCCTGCGTAATACCATCCTAGGTCTTGCTACAGTCCTCCCCTCTATAAAGTCAGGCTCAGCAGATTCATCAGCTCCACCCAGTGGTAATGTCGCCAACTCCTCATCCCCTGCTCTCTCTGCTGCAACATCCACCCGCGCTCTTCTCCCCGCTAGGCACAAGGACTTTGAAACACCGCCACCACAGTTTCCACACGAACTCACCTTCACATCCTGGGAGACGCGCTTCAGTGCATGGGCCAAGGGTGAGGTGCTTTGGGAGTATTACTCCCCTGCCAAGCCGTCGTTTGTACCTCAACCTACTGAGGGTACTCGTGTAGTACGAGCCCTCATCAATGCAGGCCCCGAAAGTCTCCTTGATGACATTGGCACATACAACGCAGACCCCTCTCGCGGCACCCTCGCTGATCCCGTCGGCGCTTATGCACTCATACGCCGCCACAGAACAATGACCAGGCATGCCGCCCAAAGTGCCCTTACTGTCCAATTCAATACTCTGCAGATGTGGGTGGACGAGACGGCAGATGACTACTGGGCACGTAGTCTGCGGTTGCTGAGAGATCATGGCCGGGCAGCCCCTGGTCCCCTCTCTGCCTGCCTCTCTATTGAGCTGTCTGACCTCTATCTCTACGTCTCTCAAGCAGAACTCGAGCGCCTTGCCTCTGTGTCCGTCCCTACTGAATCTCCACCTGGGATCGGCCCCCGCTTTGACTTCATTGCCTCGCGTCTCACCGACTAGTGGAACATCCTGCAGAACAAATGCATGCATCGCGCTATGCTCGCTACTGTTATTACCTCTTCCTCACCCTCCTCTGCCGCGACGACTTCCACTCCCTCCTCCTCTCATGTTGCCGCTCATCCCACTCAAGCTGTTTCTCGTGGGGGGGCAGTGGCTTCGACCGTGATGGTGGTCGTGGGGGTAAGGGGCGTGGGGGTGGCCGCAGTAGCAAGACCTCCGTCCCTGTCGTTGCCGAGGTCACCTACTGGAACTGTGGTGCCACCGGCCACTCTGTGCCCAAGTGCTCGGCCCCACATGACGACGTGCACGTTGCATCCTCTATGCGCGCTCACTGGGCCCGCACGGGTGTAACCGCCTCCTCCGGCGTTGCTGCCGTGACTGTTGCGTCCTCCTCGTCCTCGTCCTCTGCATCAGCGCTCTCCACCACTCTTGCCCCTCTCCAACCGACACCACTTGCGCCCAGCCCTTGGGGTTGATCCATCCACCTTGTGGCCCTCCATACTACGTTCCTCCACCCTCTCACTGCTCAGTGCCTCAATGGGCTCGTGAGGATGGATACTTCTCCGACCGCTCCTCCAACTGCTCTTCGGACCACTCCTCTAATTGCCGTGACGAGGAGCATACTCTTTAGCATCGGCTGGAGAAACTTATTTATCTTCGCTCTCAGGGAGGTGAGAGTGTGAGTGGCCAGTCCCATGTGTCTGTCTCTGAGTCTGATGCTACCCTTCGTGGTGAATCTTCTGGTGGTGTACAAGGGGATTTGCTTGATGATCGTACCTGGATTGAGCATTGACAATCCCATACATTCTCCAGTCGTCTCGGTGGTTAGTCTTCCCTCTCCCCACCTGGTACAGTGGCTGTCTTTCTTGTCCCTCCCATCCACTCATGCATCCCCCGGTCTCTAGATCATTGACTCCGGGGCCACACATCACATGACCTCCTGTCGTTCGTTGTTTGTGTCCCTTGGGCCCGTTCAGTCTGTCCGTTCTGTGCGCACCGGCTCCGGCCAACTTCTCCCTGTCCAAGGTGTTGGTGTCGTCCGTTTTGTTGGTCCAGGTGGCACTGTCTACTTGCCCGACATGCTTTACGTACCTGATCTTGAAGTCAGTCTTCTCTCCGTGACCACTCTTGACGACCAGGGCATGGACTTCTCGTCCAGCCGTGGCTTGGCCTCCATCTTCCCCCGCTCTTCTGGCCATGTCATTTTTTGTGGTTTGCACTGTGATTTCATGTTTCGCGTACCCCTCACGTTGGCATCGTCTTCCACTACATCTGCTCTTGTTCATGTCGCCCCCTCGCTGTCGCCTGATCAGGCCGATCTCTTACATCGTTGCCTCTGTCACACTACCGCCATCCAGCGCCTTCTCCGCCTTCGGCCAGCCCACGGAATTGATCCTACCACCCTGCACGTCCTCCTGCCTTGACTACACCAGCGGCAAGATGCACCACTCCCCGTTCTCCACAGCTGAGGCCACTACCTCTCATGCCCTTAACCTCGTCCATGCTGACGTCATGGGTCCGTTGCCCCAAGACTTCCTTGGTGGACTCGGCCGCTACTTCCGATGCTTCACTGATGACTACTCCCGCTACTGCTGGGTCTTTGTCCTTCGGCACAAAAGCGACGTCACCGAGGTCCTAGAGTCCTGGCTTCTGCAGGCTGAGCGTGCCTGTCTCCGGCCCTTGCGCGCTTTTTGCAACGACCGTGGTTGTGAGTTCGTTGGTCCCACCTCTCGCTTCCTTGAGTCCTGTGGTGTTGGACTTGAGTCCTCTCCCCCTTACACCCCCCAAAAAAACGGTGTTTCTAAACGTTGGAACCGCACACTTGCTGATGGTGTCCGCTCCTTCCTCTCCGCCTCCGGGCAGTCCCCTCTGATTGCCTTTGAAGCCATGTCCTACATGACTTGGGTCTGGAATCGCGTCCCTCATGGCCCGCTTCCCCACTCTGTCACGCCCTTTGAACGGTGGATAGGCCGGCGTGCTGACCTCCGTCTTGTCCTGTCTGGGGGTGTCTTGCATCGGTGTGGGTCCTTGCGGACCAGCGTGATGGTAAACTGTCCCCTCGTGGTCGCCTGTGCGTCTTTCTGGATGTCTCCTTGTTCTCCAAAGCATGGTGGTTCTGGGATCCCTCTCGGTGTCGTGTTGTTGAGTCCCGTGACGTGCTCTTCTTTGAACATTTGTTTGAGCGCGACACTCCCCGCTTTGGCGGGTCCCTCTCTCCGCCCCCTCGGTGTGGGGGGAGGGGGTCCTTTGCCCTCAAGGCCTCCCATTCTCCCCTCTGGGTGTCCCTTACCTCCCTCTCTCACGGAGGAGAGCAGCTCCCCCCTGGGCTCCTCTCCCTCCTTGGGCTCTCCTCCCTCTGCCTCCACTGCTCCCTTGGACTCGCCTCTGCCCATGCGGTCCCCTGACTCTTCTGACACTGTCTCACTTGAGCCTTGTGCCTCGTCCTCTACTCCTATGCCTGGCGCCACGTCCGCCCCACCTCCTGTCCTCTCAGAGCCCTCTCGCCCTGTTGACTCTCTTTTCCCTTCTGTGCATCCGCGTCCTACTGCCTCCTCTTCTATCCCACAAGTCTCACCCTACACTTGTGGTGGACGTCTCCAGGCCATTCCATCTGAGTCTCAGCCTGTTGTCTCTGGCAACCCTGGTCTCCGTGCTCTTGGCCTTGCTACCTCTGCCCTGTCTGTAGCGGCCTCTGTCATATGCCCCATCACTGCACTTGGCTACTCTCTTGTCAAGCAAGAGTTTTACTGAGCTCTATCCTCGTCTGTAGCTAGGTATGTTGCCTCATGCTTTGCTGCCACGGGTCTTTTTCCCCTTCCTCCCAAACCGTTGACTGTGCATGGAGCCCGTACGGCTTCTGACTCCTCTTTGTGGGAGCACGCCATGAAAACCGAGCTCGATTCACTGTCTGAGCACGGTGTGTACGAGCTCGTTGACCTCCCACCGGGACGCAAGGCAGTTGCTGCCAAGTGGTTGTATTATCACAAATTGAACCCTGATAACACAATTGAATGATACAAGGCTCGTCTCTCTACAAAAGGATTCTCTCAGATTCCCGGTGTTGACTTTGACGAGACCTTTGCCCTAGTTGGTCGCTACACCGCAGCCATGGCTCTTCTTAGCCTGGTCGCTCAGCATGACTGGGAGCTTGAGCAGATGGATGTCAACAATGTCTTCCTCCATGGCAAGTTGGACGAGGAAATCTATATGGTGCAGTCGCCTCGCTTCTCGGATGTAACAAGCAGAGTATGGCGCTTGCGCAAGGCTCTCTATGGCCTAAAACAGTACCCACGCTGTTGGAACCAAGAGATCACAGCTATTCTTGAAAGAGGTGGGATACCAAAGGAGTGTTGTGGATCTTTCCTTATTCTTCAGTGCCTCCACCAAGGCACTTGTCGTCATCCTTGTCTATGTAGACGATCTCCTCATCGCCTCTCCCAACTCCGCATCTGTTGCGGCTGCAAAGGTTCTGCTTCAAGCGGCATACAAAATGAAGGACCTTGGTCCAGCTCGTGTCTTTCTCAAAATGGAGTTGGAGCATGACCGTGGACGTCGCACCTTGCACGTTCACCAAGCTGCATATATACGCAGCCTAGGGGAGCGCTTCGCCCCGCTTCTAACATCAGTCCCCACAGCGTCCACACCCATGACACCCGCCGGCCAGTCCCTACTGAAGTCTAAGGAGCTGTCAAAGTTGGGGGAGACGGTCGATGTGACCGACTACCTCCAAGTCATTGGCTCCCTGATGTACCTTGCAAAGACCACAAGAGCGGATGTGGTGTTCACTGTGAACTTCTTGTCCGAGTTCTCTCAGTACCCTCATGAGCGTCATCTCGAGGCAGCATTGCGGGTGGTACGCTACGCCCTATCCACCCCTTGTGTTGGACTGTTTTTCCGTGCGTAGCCCTCCGTTGTGGTGGACGACTTCACAAACAGTGACTGGGCACATGAGTCAGATGCCCGCAGTCGAACAGGATACATCTTCCTGGTTGGTGGCACTGCAGTCTCTTGGAAAAGTGGCAAACAAGGGTGTGTTGCTCGCAGCACCGCTGAGGCTGAGTATGTTGCTGTTGCTACAGGCACGCATGAGGCTATTTGGTTATGTCGTCTGCTACAATAGTTGCGTGTTCCCATCCGTTGCATCACTCTTTGCTGTGAAAACCAAAGCACAAAGGCTATTGCCAAAAACAATGGCATGCATCACTCACGTACCAAACACATCAATGTGGAGCACCATTTTTTTCGTGAATGCATTGCTGCTGGCATCATCGAGGTTCCTTGGGTGGATACACTTTCTCAGAGAGCTGATTTTCTCACCAAGGCCCTCAGCCAAAATGTCTTCAAAAGTATTGTTCACTCTGTTGGTCTTATCTTTCCTCATCATTTGGGTTGACTGGCTATGGCGTACATCTAGCTATCTTGTCTTGTGGTTTTCTCACGTGTGTGGATTGCTTGTCTGTGGGTCATGGGGGAGTGTTGAAGTTCGTTGGCCACTCACAAACTCTATGACCTCTTGTCTCCCACATTCTGCACACACATATACAGATGAAATGACCATGGCCTCACCTGGGGAAGCGTCAGGCGTGCTCACTTTGGTTGGAGCCTCTGATGTCATCAAGCTGCTACTGGACCCAGGCGTGCCCTCTTACACAGATGTGGTAATTGCATGAATCTGTATGATTCTGTATTGCGGTAGATGCTAGGGCTCGTACATTCTCACTGATGTGTCCTGCATCATGTTTGCTCTTGTCTTGAGTGTTCTGGGGGAGCTGTACATGTCCCGGGTGCTGATCCTTAGGGGACCACCGTGCCAGCTTTGGCCGTGCACTGGTGAGCAGCCATCCTCAGATTATTCTGAGTGGTCGGGCTCGACCCCCGGGTGGCGGCACTCGCCCACCCGAGCGTGATGCTCGGTGTGGGTGCATGTTCACCGGTGCTTAGCTTGCTCGCTCCCCTGACTCGTTTTTTGTCTTAGTCGAGTGCAAAGTTCTAAGGCAAGGTTACCACATCCATGGCGTGTCTTGCGCCCCGTTGCTCTCACCCGCCTAGTCTCACATAGCTCAATGATGAAACTACCTAGCAACTACAACGTGTACGTGTACATGTACGTGTACGTGTACGTGTACGTATACGTGTACGTGTACGTGTATGTGTATGTGTATATGTATGTGTATGTGCATGTGAATGTGTATGAGTATGTTTATGTGCATGTGTATGTGTATGTGTATTTTTATGTGTATCAGTATGTGCATGTGTATGTGTATGTGTATGTGTATGTGTATGTGTATGTGTATGTGTATGTGTATGTGTATGTGTATGTGTATGTGTATGTGTATGTGTATGTGTATGTGTATGTGTATGTGTATGTGTATGTGT
>SZWC01025733.1:17297-29606 GCA_023375785.1 Penium margaritaceum
AAGTCAATGAAGAGATTGAATATTTTCATCGATGTCTTGCCGCGGAAGAGTGAGGAAGCTGACTATCTGCCCCATCTAGCCAAGGGTAGTCCGGTTGAGACGAGCTACATACGTCGATGGCAGGGAAGCGAGACGCGATACGAAGGAGCGACAAGCTACGCCACAAACATGATGTAACAATCTTTTTGAAATATCATGCTTTCTAAATACATGTAGACGAGGAAATGTTCTTTTCGCAACATAAAAGGCGGTTTGGTGCCCCTGAACCGCACTCTGACTTGAAGTCTCGAAACAGACCACACATTTCTGGGTGAGTGAAAAGTTTCAGCTGAGTGATGTAAATAGTAAAGGCGTAAAGGCGTAAAATACCTGTAAAGGCGTAGTTAGGCCTTTACAGGTATGACAAATCGAATTTCGCATCTGGATGGAAATGAAAAACACATCAGCCAATACTTCTCACTTTGTTGTAGTTTGTTTATCTTGTCCGCGGACGAACGGGGATACTCTCCGTCACGCAACAACGAGTAGTCGTGGGTTTGTGTAATTTGAGTAGATGTTGTCCACAGAAGACACTGTTTACCAATCGACGGCGGAAGTGCGAAGATCTGAAATAATGACATCATCCATAGGAAGAGCAGTAGAAGGTTTCGTCATATCTATTCAGCCGTAACCGAAGGTATGCTTGTCTGAACTTCGCCAAGAACCTAGCACCTTATCACATTTACGCCGGCAGGTTCTTCTGCGAAGGGAAGAGAAGAAATTCATTTCCTCATCCTGAGGACCTGCAGATCGATCTTCGACAGCTACTCCTTTGACATCGCAAATCGCACCCCACCTCATTCCCTCCCTCTCTCGCTGAACTGCGTGATAGGCAGCGACTGAGCCAGCATGGAACTTGTATCCGCCATGCTTATCAGGACGGCATCCATCCCTGTCAGCGTGTGAAAGCTGTGTTGAAATCATTCTCAGATTTGTTCTCATACAAATCGTGTTAGTTGACATAGGGCGATACCTCGACACAAAAGAATCCCAGACGTTGAACCCGACTCCCCGAGGCAGGAAATCATGGCGGAGAACGAAGGTTATAGTTTTTACACCACGATGTGAATTGCGAGCTGATTTTCAGTCTTGATATTTTCGTCTTTACACGGTTTTTAGACCGTGTAAAGACGAAAACATATTGAAAAGGTAAGGGCCAAGGCAATGTTATCTTCAATAACTTTGATTTTTCCACATGGGGTGTTGGATCCCTCTTAGTATTCTTTTGCACCATAATCGTAGGAAAATGGGAAAAAACATCAACACCCATACAAACCAGAGAGAAGAAACAAACTCTTGAATGCACTCGATCGGACATACAAGTTGCCCATGTGCTTTCTGGTCCATGGCTGCATTGCCCCCAATTATGGCTAAATACCCGCATCCTAGGAACGTATGGCCAGGTCGCCCCTGCATTCTGTACTCCCAAGAATTATCATCAGGACTAAGAAAGTGCGTAGAAGCTTCCTAGCACCACAGCCGCTGACCGGGCGTCAATGCCTGATCAGACGGTGACGACAGTCACAGGTCGTACACACACCGGCAAGAGTTTGGCTAGGAGACACAAGGCACAATGTCAGAATGCTTCAATATAGCATATGCAGAGAGAAATGACAAATGACAGGTCCAAGGCATAAATACCTGCCGCGGCGCACGGCGGGTGTCGCACGCGACAGTCCAAGAGATGTCCTAAAACCGGCCCAAAACCACTGTTTTGTCCGTAACTCTGCGCACACATGTTAGAATGCTACGTCGTCTGAACCTAGACGTGCAAAATCAAAAGACAGATGCTACGAATGGTCACATGCATGCATCCATCCACAGACAGTGAGCGCACAATGCAAAAACATGGAAATAAGCCTCATGGCCAGTCTGCTGAAAGACGCCTGCAAGATGTAGAAGACACAACAGAGAGTCCCGATGGCATCTGGGGCTCTGGTGTAGTGGTCGACCAGCTCCAAGCTGGTAGTCCGCCGCCTGTCGTCGCGCCGGTGTCACCATGGCCGCCCGCCTCAGGCATCTGCACGAGTATGGACACGGCCGAGTGGTCACAGTAAACTGTACAGGAACGGCACAAAGCACAACACTCCCCCATGACCCGATGGTATGCATGTCCATACGCGTGCAACACTGGTACGAACACAATAGTGAGTGACACAAACAAATGAGACGCAGACGAACATTCCACACTCAACCACTCTCACACACGGGGCGAAGCCCAACAGAACCAATGGCCACCAGGAACTTTTCGCGAGCAAGTGCCTTTGTCAAGAAGTCAGCACGCTACGTGTCAATACCAACCCACATGATGGAGATCACGTGTCGCTCCACCACATCACGAACGAAGTGATGCTCAACCGGAATGTGCTTTGTGCGAGCATGAAAAACACCAAAGTTCTCCGCAATGGCAAGAGCACTCCGGTTGTCGCAACGCAGCACAATGGCGGGTACTGACTGCCCAAGCTCAAGAAACAAGTGCTGCAGCCATACTACCTCAGCAGCCACTACGCCCAAAGCAACATACTCTGCCTCTGACGAGCTACATGCAATGCAGCCCTGCTTCCCGCTTCGCCAAGACAAAGCGGTACCACCAAGCAGAAACACGTAGCCAGTACGATTGCGCCCATCAGGGCTCCAAGCCTAGTCACTGTCAGTGTAGCCGTCAAGGACCACCGAACACTGCCGGCGAAAGCAGAGTCTGAGGTACGGCGTGGAGACCACGTACTGTACCACTCGCACAACCACGTGAAGGGCTCTCGCACGTGGAGCCTACGAGAACTGAGCGAGGAGGTTTACGCCGAACGCGATATCAGCATTCCTGGTGGTGGCTAGGTACATAAGAGATCCGATGAGACGGAGGAACAAGGTCACGTCCACTGTCTCCCACAGCTGTGTAGGATCGTCCACCGTCAGGGCATCTTGCCCATCGGGTGTAAGAGGTGTGGAAGCGGATGGCACTGCACCAAGGAGATCGCTGAAGCACTCCCCCACGACTCGTGCCTATCTGGCCTGATGCAGCAACGGTGTCTGATGTCTGCGATCTCGCACGATCTCCATACCAAGAAACACTGATGACGGACCGAGGTCCTTCATCCTGTAGGCAGTCTGCAGGACAGGCTTGGCCTCCTTCACGGCCTCCAGGGACGGAGACGCAATCAGAAGGTCATCAACATAGACCAGGATGGCGGTGAACCGCTCGGGTGTCAGTAGGATGAAGAGCGAGGGGTCTGCCTCGCTCTGTACGTATCCTGCACGAGTCAAGGTGCCAGTGATCTCCCGGTTCCAACACCGTGGAGACTGCTTGAGGCCGTACAAGGACTTGCGTAAGTGCCAGACCTTGTCACCGTCCTCAAAGCCTGGTGGCTGAGCCACGTAGATCTCCTCATACATAGAGCCATGGAGGAACGCGTTGTTCACATCCATCTGGTGCAGTTCCCAGTCATGCAAAGCCACTACACCAAACAGAGCTCGAGCCGAGGTCATGCGGCCGACAGGGGCAAAGGTGTCAGTGTAATCAATTCCCTCAATCTGAGAGCACCCCTTGACGACCAAGCGGGCCTTGTAACGTTCCAGTGAGCCATCCGGCTTCACCTTCTTGCAAAAGACCCACTTAACCTGAATCACCTTCCTCCCAGGGGGAAGGTCGACCAGCTCGTATACTCTGTGCTCTCGGATAGCACAAAGCTTATCCTCGCAAGCAACTCGCCAGGCATCAGCATCCTGCAATGAGAAAGCCTCCCTCAATGTGCCCGGGTCAGGCGCCATAGAGGGGGAAATCTGCGTGGCAAGTGCACACGCCTCAGTGTCAGGCCTGACGGCCACGAGATCAGCTGCTACGTCACAGGCGATATGGAACTCGCGAGTGACCAAGTCGTGCCGTATGGGGCACGCTGGGTGTACCTCTGAGAGCTCATTGCGGACACTCAAGCCTAAGGCCTTTGTGCCTGGATCACCGCTCGCGATGCTACAAGAGGAACACCTAGGTCTGGGACCTGACGCTCGCTGAGCTCCGGAATCCAGTGGTCGAAGGCGGCCACCGGGCTCACGGGAGTAATCGGAGGTCAAGGGGCGCACCTCACGCTCAAGAACAGGTACGACCACAGGGACAGGTACGACCACAGCTGGTGAGGGCTGAGACGAGGCAACCGGAGATGCCGTGCGAGGAGATGCGTGTGTGGGGGACACAGAGCTGGGTGTGACAACAGGCAAGGCAGGCCCGGACACTAAGATAGGAGTGTCAGCCGACGTAGGGACAGGAGTGGGCTGGACTGGGTCAGACGCCAAAACAAGGGTACCAGTAGACACAGGTGATGGTGCAGGAGGAGGCGTGAGAGCAGCAGTACCTGTGGGGTGTGAAACAGGCTGAACATGCGGGATCTCTGGACCGACGGCAATGATAGCCGGATCATCAAGTGCTGGAGACCAAAAGGGGACTCGAGCGGACACATCAGCCTAGCGAGGAATGGTCGCTGGCACAGAAGTCTCCCCCATCCGCCAAGGACCCTCACAAGAAGGGACATGAGCGGCAGAGAGGGCTGTGATCAAAGTCAGATCACGGTATGTGAGTGACTAAAAAAACAGCGCGTCACGGGACTCAATGACACGACGGCGAGTGGGGTCCGAAAAGCGCCAGGCCTTCGACCACGGGGAGATGCCGATGAAGGCACACAAGCGACCCCGAGGGGAGATCTTGGACCCCTGCTAATCCTCGGTGTACCACACGGAGGCCAGGGAACCCCAGACGTGAGCAAGACAAAGATCAGCACGGTGGCCAAACCAGAGCTCGTACGATGTAACATGATCCGGAAGCGGAACATGCGGGAGGCGGTTCAAGACCCAAGTCATATACGCGAAGCCCTCGAAGGCGAAGGAATCCGAGAGAACACACTCAGACCACATGGCGCGAACCGCATCCTCCATGGTGCGGTTCCAGCGCTCAGATACACCGTTCTGCTCTAGGGTAACAGGAGCGGAGACTTGGTGAAAAATGCCGTGCTCAGGAAAGAAGGAGTCCATCTCACCGAGAAACTCGCCGCCGGGATCTGAGCTAAAAGTATGTAGCGTGTCATGATACTGATGCTCACCCATCACGAGCCAGAGCCGAACCGCAAGGGCGGCATCGCTCTGACGCAGATTGTAGACTCACCGCATCCGGGTGAAGTCATCAGTCAGCGTCAGAACATACCGGCCCCTCTCGGACAGGGACTCAACCGGGAGAGGACCGAGGAGGTCCGAGTGGACCAACTCGAGAGGCCTCAGTGCTCGAGAACGGGAATCAGGGTATGTGCACCGGTGCATCTTCCCCTGAGCGCAAAAACGACAGTCGATCTTGGGTGGCTTCTCAAAACAAGCCACATCAAGACCGAGAGCAGGCTGTGTCCGAATGAGCTTTGACACAGTGTCGGAGCCCACGTGACACAGACGACGGTGAAGCAACCGCTGCTATTCCGGGGATAGAACACCAGTGACAAAAACGCGACCAGAGGAGGAGGGAGAGCAAGGGGAGGAGGGCCGAGCAATGTGATACAAATCATCTATAACTGAAGCACGCAGGACAATGCTATGGATGTCAAGAGTTCTCACAGTCGCTGAATCAGCAATATGCTCAATGGAAAGACCCATCCGAGTGCAGGCACGCACAGACAGCAGACTGAGCTCAAGATCAGGCACAAACAGCACGTCAGAGAGATACAGGGGGCCAGACGGACCATCAAAGCATACAACCCCAACTCTGTGGACCTGCAAGAACTGACAAGAGCCTGTACAAACAGAACGGACAGTTGTGATAGGACCAAGTACCACAAAGTCACTACGACGACACGCCATGTGATGGGTGGCATTGGAATCGATGATCCAAGTGCCACCGGAGTCACGACTGGTGGACGTCACTGTACAACGAGTAATGGAACACTCGGCATCAGAGGGACGCTCAGCCGTCAGTGGGAAGGAACGACGTACATCACAAAGGTGAGACTCATGAATCCAGTCAGTGCAGTCAGGCCCATCATCATCACATGCGGACTGTGCTCCCCCACATGTGTCATCACGAGTCACGAGGATGGACGAAAAAGCAGTCTGTGACCCACTCGACGATGACAACACACTCGCACCTCCCTGAAAGTGAAGCGCCATAAGATGACAAAGCTCGGTGATGGTGCGGTCGCGTGGGTCTAGATCACTGTTGCTCGCTGGTGAGGACGCAGGAATAGCTGCAGTCGTGGTCGCCGTGCGTCTAGAGGAGTATGTGGGCGACGTGCCGGATGCGGTGCAAAAAGCATGGGCAGCCTGAAGCCCACAAGTGATGCGCGTCCAGTCAAGCGGCTGCTGGCACTCGGTGTAATAATGGGCGCCTCCACAGTTATAGAAGTGCACGGAATGGCCACTGCTACCACTGGATGATGGCTGCTACTAACCCGATCCGCGCCTCCTATTCTTCTTCTTCCCCTGGGCAGTTGTTGCAATGCCATGCGTCTGCATGGGTGTAGATGGGGTCGAAGAGGAGGAGGATGATGAGGTAGTGATGGAGGTGGATGAGGGTGACTGCAGGAGGGAAGATGGTGGTGATGCGATGACTACTACAGTGAGGGAAGTCTCCTGATACGGTACTACTGCCTCGCAAGCCGATGTCACCTGGAGGAAAAGCTGATGCACCCAAGGGAGCAGCTGCAGAGTGGCTAGGAAGGGTTCGAGGGCAGCGTCACTGTACCGTGTGAAGATGTCGGTGTACTTGAGGCGAACTCCGAGCATGATCATCCGAAGCGCCCATAGCTGTGTGCCCCCTGAGGTCCCCAGACACGTGTAGATACGCATGGCCCGGCGCCAGTAATCCTACGCAGGCTTCGCTCCCCCCTGACGGAGCGTGTGGAAAGCATGAATGTGTGACGCATGCGTGGCGTGCGTCTCTGCGGCGAGAAAGGACAATGCCAAATCCCAGCCTCCACGAGGATCGGCTCCGGTGCTTGTGCCAGCCTCGCCGAGGAAGGGGCGGAAGTCAACGACAGTCTCGCGTGGCATGGCATAGAGAAGTCCGTGCATGGCCCGGGCTGCTGTCAGCGCCTGTGTTGGATCTGTAGACTGGTATGGGCTGTGGTAGTAAGGCCACAATCCCTCGGAAGTGGCCCACACCTGAAACAGGATCTCCCTGCAGTCGAAGCCATCCTCGTTGATGTACCGTGGAAGTGGTGCCTCAAAGTCCTGTGGCTGCCGCTCCTTGGGGAGAGCAACCGCAGGCTGAGGAGGGTGAGAGACGGGAAAAACTCCTGGGAGAGGGTGATCACCGGGGAAGTCAGGTGACGGTCGTATTGGGGACACGGGTGGAGGTCAGGTACCCGTCTGCAGCTGACGGAGGCGCTCCCGTAAAAGAGGAATCTCCTGCTCCTAGGAGTCATCCTCGAAGCCTGGCATGAATGGCTCGTCATCTAGGAGGTCAGCAGGTGGTGGAGAAACCATAGCAGGAGGTGAAGCAGGCGGAGCACTTGTCACGGGCACCTGGGCCGAGTGCTGGGTAGAGGCCGCAATGCCTGCAGCTCCCTCAGAAATCCGCGAAGGAGCCATGGACTGAGCACGCAAAAGCTCAGTCAGTGTGCGGATCGCGTCAGTCTGCTCTCGCTGCAGACGATGCAGCTCATCCTCCTGGCTACGCAGGTCCGCAATGGCTTGCGAGCGAGGGCTCAATACCCCTGAAGAAGAGGGGGAGGGATCACCTGGCCCCTTGTCCTTGTCGTCGGGCAAACTCATGTCGCCGCTCACTATAGGACGACAGGTCAAGTTTGTCGGATTTCAAAGCCGTTTTCGTTTCTCGAGGAGTTGAAACGCTGGCAACTTTTGACTTTCTGGGTGAACATTTGGCTAAGTGTAATGCTGACGTCAGCAAGTGGTTGCTGACGTCAGCACGACCTGATGACGTCAGCAATCAATGATGCTGACGTCAGCTCGTCACCCCCCTCATTTTTTTTGTGTCACGGTTCTGTGCGAGTGTGGAGCCGCTTCGTGCTGGCGCGCGGCAGCTGCGCGGAAGCTGGGCAGCAGCTTCCGCCCAGCTGCTGCTGCAGCTGTGCTGTGAGCTGCAGTAGCAGCTGCATGGCTGCGTGTACAGCGGTGGCAGCAGCGGCTGCGTTGCTGCTGTTGTTGCTGCGCGCTGCGGCTTCTACTACACGCTAGAGCTGTTGCTAGCTGCCGCCGCTGCGCGCTGCTGCTGCCGCCACCGCTACGCTGCCGCTGCTGCTACTGCCGCTGTTGCTCTGTTGTGGCCACCGCCACTACCGCTGCTGCTGCGCTGCTGCGCTGCTGCTGCCGCCGTTGCCACTACTGTGCTGCTGCTGTCGACGCTGCTGTTGCGCTGCTGTTGCTGCCGTTGCTGCCACGCTGCTGCTGCGGCCGCTGCTGTTGCGCTGCTGCTGCCATCGCCTCTGCTGCTACTGCTCTGCTGCTACGGCTTTGGAAGGGCCACTGCACGCACTGCAGCCGCCACGCACCTCTGCGTGGTGGTACACGCCGCTGCTGCTGCCTTTGCAGCTACGATCTCACGTGGTGGGTGGAGAGCGTTGACGGCGACCGGCCGTCTCCAACAAACCCCAAGAACTCTGCTGTAGCGGTGACTCTCACTACTGCTGCTCTTCTACGTCTCTGCTGCGCAGCTCAGTGAGAACTGTCTCACTACTCTGATACCATAAGAAAGTGCGTAGAAGCTTGCTGCAACACAGCCGCTGACCGGGTGTTAGTGCCTGATCAGACGGTGATGACAGTCACAGGTCGTACACACAACGGCAAGGGTTTGGCTAGGAGACACAAGGCACAGTGTCAGAATGCTTCAATACAGCATATGCAGAGAGAAATAACAAATGACAGGTCCAAGGCATAAATACCTGCCGCGGCGCACGGCGGGTGTCGCACGCGGCAGTCCAAGAGCTGTCCTAAAACCGGCCGAAAACCATTGTTTTGGCCGTAACTCTGCGCACACATGTCAGAATGCTACGCCGTCTAAACCTAGACGTGCACAATAAAAAGACAGATGCTACAACTGGTCACAAGCATGCATCCATTGAGAGACAGTGAGAATACAATGCAAAAACATGCAAATAGGCCTCATAGCTAGTCTGCCGAAAGACGCCTGCAAGATGTAGAAGACACAACAGAGAGTCCCGGTGGCATCTGGGGCCCTGGTGCAGTGGTCGGCCAGCTCCAAGCTGGTAGTCCGCCGCCTGTTTTCGCGCCGGTGTCACCAAGGCGGCCTGCCTCAGGGATCTGCACGAGTATGGACACGGCCGAGTGGTCACAGTAAACTGTATAGGAACGGCACAAAGCACAACAAGGACGCCAAGCACGGATAAGATCTTATCGACGTCTTGCCCCAACTTTAAAAGGTGAGGGCACTGTGGCGATAATGTTTTGTACCGCACATGACTGAAAGGGCGGTGTTGTCATATGCCCATCATCTGGGTCGATAGACAAACGGTGTCCATAGTTGAAAGGGAAAAGTTGTTGATGTCCACAGTAGAAAATGGGAAAACGGCAGTACCCATGCTTGAAAACAAATGACAGTTGTGCCCTCAATTAATGTCCCTCGTGGGCACGGCTGCAATATACTTCATGTTTCTAGCAGACTTGAGATGGATTCAAACATCGGTGATGATACCAATTGCTATTGCATTGTCGGCCAACGTACACATTATATGGAATGCAATTCACTTGGTTCGATAGGGTTCTCACGCCATTTTCAAAGGGGGGGGGTATGGCACTTCATATTGCAAGGACTTCAGCTCGTAGCTATGCGTTGCACACCATATGGCTGATTGCGTTACCCAACTGATTTCATTGAAGGATCTTGGAAGTTCACACTCTCGTCGATTGGTTTGCCTGGAATGCATCCCCGTCTTTGCGTGGATTCTTTTATGATTTGAGAGCCTGTCTCATTGCAAATAATGCCAGGTTCCCGAGTCGCAATGTACCTCCCATGATGCACGGCTATAGTGCGAGTCACTTCGCTCCTCTCATGCGCACGGTGGAAGATAACATGTTTTCTGCAACGAGGCATGCTCATCGTTGGGGATTATGGCCTTGCTAGCCATTGTGGTGTAGCTCACTCTCGATGATCTTGCACCCCTTCACGAGGCCTTGGTTGAATGCGCATGGGAGACAGAATGGGGGTATCCAAGCTTTTAAGTGCTATGTTTTCTGGCCGGGTTTTCTCCCGATCGCGGGGGACATGCAGCAGACACCTGGTGGAGCTGTGGAATCATTTTGGTTCCCACCCGACGAGAGCAACGACGAGGTGACCAATGAACTATGCTTGACGCTCCCGACTCCTCCTCACGAAAATAACGACGCCCAACGCTCTGCACTCGACGATGCTCCGTGCACTATAGTCGGTGATGCTCCACGCTTTACAACTGAAGCTCTCCTCAGGATGTCGCATGTAGGCGGTTGAGTGCAATTGAACAAGGGCCCGCCTGTCGGGGACAACGATGAGGCCAAGGCAGCCGATGCCAGGGCAAAGGCCGCTCCTCCCAAAACCGCCAAGCCGACCCCGAATATGCAGCCCTAAAGAAGCGAAAGGCTACGGTTGACTTCACCGGTGGCTCATCCTTTGAGACCATGGGCACGTGCAAAGCTACTATGGAAGAGTACGCGATTGACAATGGCATGCTGCTGAGGTGGCTGAAGAGCGACCGCACGCGCTTTGTGGTGCCTTGGAAGAAGTACGTCACCAAGAAATGCCTGTGGATTGTTCGTGCATCATTAAGCAAGAGGCCTGATTCCTTCAATATCACCTCGTTCTCGGACAACGACCTCTGTGATCCAGGTGTTTGCCGGGTAACCCAGTGCCCTCCACTCGGTGGGTCGCACGGCACATCCAAAGCACCCTCACGAAGGACTCGCCGGCAACAAGAAAGGTACTATAGGTAGTCATCACGAACGTGAGGGAGAAAGTATTGTACACCACCCTGTACTGCGCTAAGAAGGCCTGCCTGGAGAAGATGTATGAACGACCGAAGATCTACCACATTTGACCAGGTGTTTGTTGGATTGGGTGCCTGTAACAAAGGTTCCAACAACACTTGGTGTGTGCTCATGATGGAGATGACCCACAGGAAGAATGGACACAAGGAAGTGCTACTCATCATACAAATTATTGACGCAAATGACAATGCCATGCCCACGGTGTACGGCTTGGTGTCTCGAGAGGACGAGCGGAACTAGACGTGGTTCTATGAGCTTGTGGCAGTAGCATACCCAACCGTGGCACAGACAGGAACCACGGTCATATGTAACCGTAAAAAAGGCTTGGGGAACTCGGTGGAGGCAAAACTACCCGGTACAATGCACACCTACTACACCTAGCACCTCATGAGGAACATGCAATCTAAGTGCCAGAGCAGGTCGGGTACGCTTTTCTGGAACCTGGCCCACGCGACAACACAAGAGGATTGGGATGGGAACCTGTCCGAGATACGCCGGTCGGCTCCAAAGGGCCCTGGACTAACTGTAAGATGATAATGGGTAACCAGTATCTCCAAAGAACGCTGGAGCAAGCTTTACTACCCCGTACCTCGTATAGGACACACCACAAGCAATGCCATGGAGTCATTACTGTTGAAATGATGCTCCTCACCATGGCAGGAGTGACTCCAAAAAGGAACACCAAAAAGACAAGCCTTAGTGGCTTAGTGGTTAATGGTGTCCACCTCTAGAGGCAGGGGCCCGGGTTCAAGTCCCACAAGATGAAATTCTGCCCTGCCTCAAGGGAGGTGGAAAATAGATGCCAGGAAGCTAGCTCAACCTCTAGAGTTCCTCTTTAAGTTTCTAGAAGGCCAGGTGAGGGTCCAGGAAGGTGGCACACCTTCTAGAAGGGGTGACTTGTCCTACAAGGCATCTAGAGGTGTCTTGGTCTTCTGGACACCTTCCCTCCTACTAGAAGCAAGCTGAGGAATCTAGGAAGGGGCAGAAGCTTCTAGAGGAGGGAAGGGATGCCTTCCTAGGTGGGAAAAGGACAGCCTACCAAGGAGCACTCTAGAAGCCATAGAATCTGCTAGGAAGCTCCAAATCTGGCATGCTTTGGTGTTCTGGAAAGCTTAGATCAGTGGCTATAAAATGCCACTGCTTGTGAGCCTTGATCAAGTGTTAATTCCCAGTCAATTGAGGCCAAAACTATTGCCTCACTCTCTGACCAGATTTTGCCATCCTTGAACCAGTTGCCTCCACAGTTTCAGTCTCTGCAAAAACAGTTGGTGGTGTGAACCAGCCACTGCTAGGGACCCTCCAGGGTGCACA
>SZWC01025735.1:13892-34157 GCA_023375785.1 Penium margaritaceum
GCTTACTAGGCAACAATCAAAGGCAACAAAGAACGGACAACAGAAGAAACAGTCACATCTGCATAGCAATCCCCTCATTGTACATTACTATCCACTTTGCCTATTGTTGTGACCAACCTTCTTAAGGCTCTCTTGCAAAAAAGAGTAACCACTATATCCTTCATGGAGTATCTAGAACTCAACTCTGGTATTGCAACAGAGTTAGACAACTAACTCCACAGAGCTGATCCTCATCTTGCTTTGGTAGGCATCCATCATCATTCTGAACAGATTTCCCATACATGTACCCTAAAAGCATGGGCAAATGGAGGCAGATGCAAGTTTCCTCATTTTTCTGAATAAGATTGATTAGGGATGGGCTCCTTGGAAAGAAGTGACACACAATATGGGGTCATTTGTTACACTGTATGGATCCTAGGACACACTCTTTTGGCCATTATCAACACGGGGGCTACACACACAACAATTGCGGGCTCTTGCATCTGTGGGGTGGGCGGATTGAGTGAATCCCACCACAAACATCTCAAATCATGCGTATAGAGGACTTGATATATGAGAAAGAGAAGTGCAGAACCTTCCTAGACAGGTTGGCACTCTACATGAGCCACTCACAGTGTGGGTCAGCTGTGTGGAGACATATAATATACTCATTTGCACAGAACTTTTGTTCAGCTTGAGGCCAGTGTACTCTTCAGATTTTGCATGACGAGATTAATTTGAGTGGGGAACTCCCTAAGTATGCCTCATTCGGTGCACACAGCTAAAAGAAGCACTCTGTCAAAGTTCAACTCCAAGTACACTTCTTGCTTAGGGAGATGAGCAGCCGTCACTCTCACACAAGAAACTCACCATCCCTTCCATGTGCACAACAAATACTTTTATTGGGGACCTCTGTTTCACTTTAATTAATGTCTTTGTTATTATTTTCTACCTTGAAGGCCACTCCAAGCCTCCCTCACCAATAATTCTGACTTTCATTGGTACTTGAAGTGTAGGAGCTGCTATTTCAACCAGACCCACTACACCTAAGCTCTGAAAGTCCATCTCCCTCGAAGAGAGCGCAAATCATGTTTTTGAAAGTGCTGTAGAACCAAGGAAACATCTTTAATGGATCCCTTGTGCCTCATGATTTTTATGGAGCAACCCAATTTGGTCACTTTTGACACCCTACATCCATCATTTTCCTGCTGTGTTCCCTTAGATCCTCAAAGTGATTTGATGCCATCGGCTTGGCCAAGATACCTGCATGCATGATTCTTGAGGGAGAAAACTTGATGTGCACCACCTCCTTAGCCATGAGCATGCGGACCACCTGGTATTGCAGAATGATGTGCTTGGTGTGGGCGTGAAACACTACAGCCGTTGTGAGCACAATGCTGCTCATGTTGTCACAGTAGATGGTCGTTGATGTTTTATGATGCTTTCCAAGACTTACCAGCAACTCATGAAAGCACACTGCTTCCTTTGCTGCTTTGCTCAGAGCAGTTCACCTCCATCTCAATATGATAGTGTCAAGGGATTTGGCTGTTAGGAGAAATGTTTCAGATGCACACTTACTTTGAGGGCTTCTGGCCCTACTACCACAGCTAGTATCAGACATGCCACAATCAATAGGTACGGACAGCAGAAAGAAGGATGTGTGTGTTTCCCTATGCCATGCCACTTGAGACTGCACTTGATTTCCACCCCTTTTTGGACGAGGCAGGGACCAGGACCAAATCAGATGCGCACCATAGCTAGGAGCTGGCCCTCACACTGCTTGCTATGGGGACCCATCCCATGAGCACGGCTTGAATATGTGAGCTTCACTTCCTTTGCAAGGGTCCCATGGATCTTGCAGTGGACTATTGGAGGCATGCCATGTGGTTCTACACATGCACCAGGATTTGTATCAGGTTACACCTGTGGGCACTGAACACCATCATGATGGGAGTGCACTTAGTCCATAAAAATCTCTTCATAAAATTTGACCGTATGGCCCTCTATGAGTTGTCTGAGCTATTGTAGTTACTCTTTTGGGCTCATGAATAGGTTTTCTGCACAGTATCAGCTCATAAGGCTGCTCTCTCCCATCCGTTTTAGTCCACAATCTGCATCAGAGGCTACAACCCTTCCTATGCCTCTACACGGGTTTTCCAGCACCATATCTTCCCCTTCCTCCTCTTCCTTGTGTATCCCATGCAGCCAAAATCAGGAGCTTTGGGCAAAAACACAAATAAAGAGGAAAAAACAGACGTGGTAATGGATGTCACCACAAAGAGAAAATGGGGAGCAATTGCAGTTTACGTTTTATGCACTACAACAACTTTGTAAAAGCTTATACAACAACAACTTTATCAACGTTTATATCATACGAAGTGCAAGAAACCCCTTGATTGGCTAAGGATCATATGTGGCCTCCAGGTGGGACACATGTAGGAGATTTCCTCTAGTGACTCACGGATGGGTCACTCCAGGACCGTGATAGTACCTGAACAAATTCTTCACATGGGAGAACTGGTGATATGGAGCCTCAAGATCACATGATTGTAGAGCATTGTCAAGTGCTGTTGCTTTGCATTTATGGACGTAGAAATGCTTTTTCACTGCCAAATATTCCACATACAAAGTTTGGCTTGTCCAAACTTTGGCTAGGCCAAACGTCCTCAATTTTTGGTGGATTGACCCTGTTCTTGGATTCACTTTTCATGGTTTTTCTTGTAGATTCTACGCTCAAATTGTACATTCAAGGAAGCTTCAAGCCTTGATCAGTGTTGTTGGCACTGTCCGGCTTACACTACCTAGCCCTTTATGAGCGAAACGTCTTGGTTCACTCTTGGTACTCCCAGAGCACGGCATTCAACCTGCCAATGTTGAAGTTTCAGGCAATCTTCCATGATTTCTGACCCACGTGGTAGCCCTTCCACTTGACCAGGTACTCCCATCCAAAACCAGGACAATGGTGGTCAAGGATGGCCTCCACCTCAAACTCTTGCATGCCCTCAATTACAGAGGGGGAGCTTCAAAACTGCGGCCAAGAAAGTACTCAATAGACTGCACCACACGCAGGCTGCTTGCGACGTGCAGATAGAGGGGCGTGGCGGGCACAAACCCGTTCACCACCTCAAATGGCACCTTGCTGGTGGAGGCAAACCATGAAGAGGTGTATGCCACTTAAGAAAACAGCAACCACTCGTACCATGTCATCTTTTCTGGGTCACCCACTGTAAAGAGGAGTTACTCCATTGTTTGTCTACTCCATTTATCTGTTAGTTTGGGCATGAAAACTTGCCAATCGCTTCACCTTGCCATTGTATTGCTTTTGCAATTATGGCCAGAACTTGCTTGTGAAACGCGAGTCATGGTTGATCACAATGGACCAAGGCACACCATGGAGGCACACCATGTGCTCAGGGAAGAGTCTACCGTGCCTTCCACACTCACCATCTCAAGCACCGCAGTGAAGTGCGACATGTTGCTGAAGGAAACTACCACCACCAACACCACATTTGACCTGCCCTTGTATTCGGAAAGCCCGTGATAAAGTCCATGGAAACTCTCCACCACGGCTGCTTAGGGATGGGCAAGGGTTGGAGGAGACCTGCAGTCTTTGTCCTTCATGCCTTGTGGCTCTGGCACACGGCAGGATTCAGCCACCTTTAACAACATGGTGGGCCACCAGAAGAAGCAAGCCATTGTCTTCAAGGTCTTGTTGGCAGAGAAGTGGCTGCTTGGGCCTCTGTCATGGCACTCCTCCAAAGCACAGGCACCGCGGGAAACACCACCTACTACTTGCCATGCCGTCGCGAGTACAGCACCTTAAAGATGAATTACAGATGTCATGTTCCCCATGCACCCCGTTTCCCTCCATAAAGAGCTTCTTATGGAATGCATCGTCGTGGATGGTGAGGGACGCAACCCGCATCATCAGGGCAGGGTGGCGTGAGATTGTGTTGGCTGGGATCAATGCGACCAGACCAGTGCAAAATCTTATCCTTAAAGTGTGACACAAGATACTCCACCCAATGTGCTTGCCGTTGAATTTAGTTTGGCATGCTTCTTGAAGTACTTCAACGCATGGTGGTTGATGCAGACTGTGCATTTCCGTGCCTCGAGGTAGTACTACCAGTCCTTGAAGGATCCAACCACAGCAATAATCTCCTTGTTGTGGGTGGAATAGTTAAGCTCTACTTCATGCAACGTTCGTGAATGGTCAGGGACCTATTGCCCAAATGCTGCAGAAGGATTCCACAAATGTCCAAGTCAAAGCATCCACCGCCATTTCAAACTCACAGGTGCTCTTGGTCAAGTGCAAGGCCGGCGTAGAGGTCAGAGCCTTTTGACATTCCCAAAAGCCTTCTGTTTGGTAGCTCCCCAAGTGCACTGGAGATCCTCATGAGTAGGATTGTAGATTGACTACTTCAACACGGATGGATCAAACTGCTACTATTCCATACCCGGATACAGTTCTTAATTAACAGGCACCTGAACTTACCCATTGACCTCCATTCTAGGGTACAAAAAGTGTGTCTAGTTGCACCACTCCTCTTCATGTATGCCATAAAACCCACAGCGGAATTCCTTCCTCATCACCTCTATAGAATGAATGCCGCATCCCATATCCAAGTATCCATTTTTGGGTGTGCGGATGATACCACTGTCATCCTCTAATTTGAGCTTGGAATCCAGAGGAAAGCAAGATTGCTCTGCCTCTATGATGGCTATACAGGTATCCAAATCAGTCAAATTCAAACTAACCTTACCCCCAGAGGCACCCACACACCTTTTCTGGATCAATCACGCATATTGGACTCCCAAATTCCTACCAGAATCCTAGACCATATTTTCTAGCAGACCCTGGACCCACAGCACACCTTGAAACGGATCCTCCAAAGAATCTGAGTGTCTATTCCTTGCTAGAATCAAACTTGGTGAGCCCCCTTAAACACCAAAGCATTTGTAATTGACACACACCTTAAATCAAACTTCCTCTGCTACAACTAAGTGTTTCCGCCAATGCCAACCCACCTCTGGCTGATCAACACCATTATCCTTTTTCTTATTTCCTCTACTGCACAAAGGGAAAACATTGGTGGTGGCCTTGGCTTGTACTCATTGGCATATGAAGTGACTGTTGCCTCAAAAGGAGGACTATGTGTACGCATACAATCATTGTGAAAGTGCAAGGAAGAATGGATGTTCCTCTTCTTCCAACATGGCAAATCCCAATGAAATTACTCTTGTTTTTTCCAAATCCCAAAAAAAATCGACCTTATCATTTGTCACCTCTTTGCCCTAGCATTGTGCCTACCCATTTTTCATTGTAAAAGGAAGGCATCAGTTGATTTTTTTTTCATCCTTGAACCTGAGGTACACCCTCGATGAACACTTTCTGAAGAATCATCCAAAGAGGCAAAGTTTACCTTTCTTCCAATTTAAATTCTTCGAGTACATGGGAGAGGTGGAGAGACATGAGGGACTAGAGTGCACCCGCCTATTGATGTAATGTACTGCATGAGCAATGCACAGCTGCAAGAGCTCAAGAAGTAGCTGAACAAGATGGTGGAGCAAGACTTAATCCGCCCATCCTCTTCTCTCTATGGTGCACCTGACCTGCTTCTGTAGAAAAAGATGAGGGAGATGTGCATGTGCGTGCAATACAAGGTGTTGAATGAGCTGGCCATCAAGAACCGGTGCTCCCTTCCATGAGTCAAGAAGTTGTTTGATCAGTTCTCCTCGTCTTGCTTCTTCACAAAGATAAACCTCCAATCAGGCTACCACCAGATCCACAAGGCAGCAGATGATGTGGAAAAGATGGCCTTCTGCACCCGCTACGGTGAGGAAAAGTCTCTCATGATACCTTTTGGGTTGACCAATGTGCTGGCCACCTCCATGGGGCTAAACAAAAACATCTTCAGGTCGTTCTTGGATGACTTTGCACTGGTGTACCTTGACAACATCTTGGTATATAGCAGGACTGTGAAGGAGCATGAGGAGTATGTGGAGAAGGTCCTAAAGATTTTGAGGAAAGAGAAGTTTTTGATTAAGCTCACCAAGTGTGAGGTATTGGTGGAAGAATTTGCATTTCTTAGGCACATGATCGGCAATGGACAGATTGCCATGGATTGCAAGGTATCAGCCGTGCAAGATTGGCTGAAGTTGCATAGTGTGCATAATGCAATTGTTCCTTGGTTGTTATAACTACTACAACAGATTTATCCTTGGCTTTATGGGAGTGTCAACATCAATCTCCATTACTACTCAAGGATCACGAGTGGAGTTGGGAAGCTAGAAAACAAGAAGCCTTTGAGAATTTTGAAAAGGCTTTGACCTGTGTGCCAGCCTTTCACTTGGCCAACAGTGGCTGTGAGTTTGAAATGGAAATGGATGCTTTGGACCTGGGCAGTGGAGGTACCCTTTTGCAGGATAATGGCAACAGACCGCCAATTGCTTACGCAAGTTGCATGGGGAAGACCTTAACTATGCCACCCACAACAAGGAGATGCTTGATGTGGTTGTAGCTTTCAAGAACTTGTTGTGCTACCTGGAGGCATTAAAATGCACGATCTACACTGACCACCATACATTAAAGTACTTCAAGACGCAGCCAAACCAAAGCCGTCAGCAAGCGCGTTGTGTGGAGGACCTCATGTCGTGCTTTGACTACAAGACCTTGTACCAGTCGGGTTGTATTAAACCCAGCCAACTCACTCTCATGCCGACCGGACCTGATGATACGGGTTGCATCCCAAACCATCCACGACGATGCCTTCCATAAGAAGCTCTTCACGGAGGGATTCAAGGCGCATGGGGAATATGACATTCATGATATCTCTTCAAGGTGCCGTATTGGAACAGAATGCCATACACTAGGTGGTGGTTCCCACAGTGCCCGCACTTCGGTAGCTGATTTTGGAGGAGTTCCATGACAGTGGTCCAAGCGGCCATTTCTCCGCCATCAAGACCTTGAAGACAATGACTCGCTTGTTTTGGTGGCCCACCATGTCATTGGAGGTGGTTGAATACTTCTTGATTTGTGACATGTGCTAGAGCTACAAGGCACAAAGGACCAAACAATTGGGTCTCCTCAAACCCTTGCCCATCCCTGAGCAGCTGTGGTGCGAAATCTCCATGGACCTCATCATGGGCTTTCTTGAGACAGCACCAAGTCATAACACAGTGTTGGTGGGGGTGGATCGCTTCAGCAAGATGTCGCACTTCATTGCTTTGTGTGATAAAGTGAGTGCAAAAGGCATGATAGTCTGTTCCTTGAGCACATGGTGTGCCTCCATGGTGTGCCTTGTTCCGTTTTGATTGACCGTGACACGCATTTCACGAGAAAATTCTGGTCTGAACTCAAGGAGCACTATGACAGCAAAGTGAAATTGTCCACCAGTTTTCATGCCCATACTGATAGATAAACGATGCAGACGAACAATGGAGTAGCTCCTCCGTACAGTGGGTGACCCGGACGAGATGACATGGGACCAGTGGTTATTGGTCGCTTAAGTGGCATACAACTCTTTCACACTTTCCTCCACCAACAAGGCACCCTTTGAGGTGGTGAACGGGTTTGTGCCTGCCACACCCCTCAAATTGCAAGTCACAAGTAACCTATCTATGGTGCAGTGTAGTGCACGTGAATTCAATCAGTGTAAGCCGGACAGTGCCAACGCCACTGATCACGGCTTGAAGCTTCCTTGAATGTACAATCTGAGTGTGGAATCTACAAGAAAACCATACAAAATCAATAAAAAAATAGGGTTAATCCATCAAGAACTTATGACGTTTGGTCTGGCCAAAGTTTGGACCAGCCAAGGGGAAAACAGGTGATGGGATTTCATCCCCAAAGACCAAGGGTTGATCCTCGGAAGACCCAACAAGGATGAAGCGCACCTTGAGCTCTGGTAGTCCATGAATCCGTGATCGTTTAGGATGAAGGGCACTTCGGAATGGTGCCCTGGTGCGTTGTTGCTGTAAATTCATCCTAAAGCGCCCTTTCTTAATTGGGAATTGACTGGAAGGGGATGGAGAGGATCCAAGTGGACCAACTTTAGTAGAAGTAGTGACTGGGAAGTGGAATCAAGAAAAGAGCATTACGCAGAAAAAGAAATGTCGTCTTAGGTGGCTTTTCACATCAACTTGCATATACACCACAGGGGACACTAAGTTTGAATGAGGTTGAACATAGTTTCCAAGATTACATGGGAGAGGCAGTGATGTACCTAGTAATGGTGCCTAGGAAAAAAAACACCAGTGACCAGCACACATGTAGAAGAGGGAGAGGGAGAGGAAGAATATGGGTGCAAAGAGAAACACTGTATTTGTCATTCTTGACAAAGGCACAAAGAAGAAACTATGGATGTAAAAACAAGTCACTTTTTCAGAGTGAGGAGAGTCCTTAATAGCACGATTCATCCTAGTTCATGCACAAACAGAGAGCAGACTGAAGTCAAGGATAGGAAAAAAGTCAAAATGAAGAATATGTACAAGGGCTTAGAAGGACCATCAAACAACAACAGCCCAAACTCCCTGGATAGGCAGTGGCTGACCAGACCCTGTGCAAATAGGTTGAAGATATGCCATGGAAACAAGAATGAAAGATTCATTACAACAATGACATGTGAGGGATGGCATCGGAGTCCACGACTGAGGTGCCACTCACAACAAGTGGTCAACAGTGAACTCCATGCCACAAAACACTTTGCCTCCACTCAACGTTTAGTAGTGGAATCAAAACAATGATGAAAACAACGGACCTATGATACCTGGATCCAGTCAGCACTATCATGTCCATATGCATCACAAGACGACTGAGTTCCCCCACAAGCATCATCACAAGAATCGAAAAGAGTAGGACAAGCTGCATGAGGACTATTTGGCAGTGAAAAAAACATTTGTACCTCCATAGACGGAAAGCAACGGCACTTGACAATGCTCTACAATCATGTGATCTTGAGGCTCCATATCACCAGTGCTTCCTGGTGAAGAATTTGTGTCTGGTACTGTTACGGTCCTGGAGTTACTCATCCATGAGTCACTAGAGGAAATCTACTACGTGTGTGCCACCTGGAGCCCACACATAATCCTTAGCCAATCAAGGGGTTGCCTGCACTTTGTATGGTATGAGCTGATATAAAGTTGTAATTCGATGAGCTCTTATAAATTTGTGATAATGCATAGAACTTCATCTTCCATTGCTTCCCATTAGCTCTTTGTGGTGATATCCATTACCACGTCTGTTTTTTCCCTCTTTATTTGTGTCTGCCTGCATGGAAAACTGGTATAGAGGCATTGGAAGGGTTGTAGCCTCTGCTGCAGATTGTGGACGAAAACGGATGGGAGGCAGCCGCCTTATGATCTCATATTGCGTAGAAAAAGTATTCATGATCCCAACAAAGCAACTACATTAGCTCAGACAACTCACAGAGGGCCACATGGAAGAAGCATGCAAAGATTTTTTTATGGACTAAGTGCACTCCCATCGTGATGGTGTTGAGTTCCCACAGCTATAACCTGATACAAATTCCAGTGCATGTGTACAACCACATGACATGCCTGCAATAGTCCAGTGCAAGCTCCATTGTACCCTAGCAAAGGGAGTGCAGCTCACGTATTCGAGCTGCCCTCATGGCATGGGTCCCCATAGCGAGCAGTGTGAGGGCCAGCTCCTAGCTATGGTGCACATCTGCTTTGGTCCTGGTCCCTGTCTTATCCCAAAAGGGGTGGAATTAAACTGCAGTCTCAATTGGCATGGAATAGAGCAACCCAGGTATCCCTCTTGCTGCTCTCCGGACCTGTTGATCGTTCCACGTCTGATACTAGCTGTGGTAGTAGGGCCAAAAGCCCTCTGAGTACACGTGCATTTGAAACATTTCTCCCGAAGCCCTTGACACTATCATAGTGAGATGGAGGTGAGCTGCTCTGAGGAAAGCAGCAAAGGAAGCAGTCTTGTTGCATGAGCTGCTGGTAAGTCTTGAGCAGCATCAAAAAACATCAACAACCATCTACAGAGACGACATGAGCAGCGTTGTGCTCACAACGACCATAGTGTTTCATGCCCACACCAAGCACATCATTCTTCAATACCACTTGGTCCGCATACTCATGGCTAAGGAGGTGGTGCACGTCAAGTTTTTTCCTTCAAGAATTATGCATGCAGGTTTCTTGGCTAAGCCGATGGCATCACATTGCTTTGAGGAGCTAAGGGCACAGTGTGGACTTGTGTAAGTTTTTCCCTTACAAAGTACAAAAATGATGGATGTGGGGTGTCAAAAGTGACCAAATTGGGTTGCTTGATAAAACTCATGAGGCACAAGAGATTCATAAACGATGCTATCTTGGTAACATAGCACTTCACAGAACATGATTCGGAGTCCGTTTAAGGGAGATATGGATTGTCAATGCTCAGGTGCAGTGGGTCCGGTCGAAATGACAGCTCCTACACTTCTAGCACCAATGAAAGTCAGAATTATTGGCAAGGGAGGCTTGGAGTGTCCTTCAAGATAGAAAGGCGTGAGGAGAACCTTTAGGAAAGTTTAAGGTAGGTCCCCACCAAGATTATTAGTTCTGCAAATTGCAGGGATGGTGATTTCTTGTGTGAGAGTGACTGCCGATCATCTCCCTAAGCTAGGAGTGTGCTAGGAGTTGAGCTTTGACAGAGTGCTTCTTCTTGCTCCGTTCACCAAATGAGGGATACCTAGGGAGGTCCCCACAAAAATCAATCCTGTCATACAGAGGCTGAAGGGTACACTGGCCTGGAGCTAAACGATGTATTTTGTGCCGATAAGTATACTGTATGTGTGCACACGGGTGACCTATAGTGTGAGTGGCTCATGTCAAGTGTCAACCTGTCCTGGAAGGTTCTGTAGTTTTCTTTCCCCTACATCGAATCCTCTATACGCATTATTGGATATGTTTTTGGTGGGTTTCACTCAATCTGCCCACCCCACAGATGCAAGAACCCGCAATCATTGTGTGTGTAGCCCCCGTGTTGATGATGCCCAAAAGTGTGTGCCCTAGGATCCACACAGTGCAGTACATGACCTCATATTGTGTGTCAGTTCTCTCCAAGATGCCCATCCCTAATCAATCTCATTCAACAGAATGTGGATGCTTGCATCTGTCTCTATTTGCCTTGTTTTTAGGGTGCATGTATGGGACATCTGTTCAGAATTGTGTTGGATGCCTACCAAAGCAAGGTGATGATCAGCTTTGTGGAAGTAGTTGTCTAGCTCTCTTGCAATACCTGAGTTGAGCTGTACATACTCCAGGAAGGATATAGTGGTTACTGGTTGTTGCAAGAGAGCCTCAATAGGGTTGGTTAGAACAATAGGAAAAAGGGATAGAAATGTAGAATGAGGGGATTTCCATGCACATGTGAGTATTTCTGCTGTTTTCTGTTCCTTGTTGCCTTTGATTGCTGCTATTGCCTTAGCAAGTAATGGTCTACTGAGTTGGGGCCATTGCGACAGTTTTGTAAAAGACACATGGTTACACTTGGTGTTTAGCTACTTCTTCCACCAGGATCACTTTTAGTACTTCCACTTACTGATTAACACCCCACTAGATGTCCATGGCCTCCTCAAAGCTCCATCCTACAGTTCCCTCCGCTCAAGCTGCATTGATCTACTTCATTTCTTTCTTTGTTGGCTCCTAGTGAGAAACATTTTTATCTTGCATGACCAAGCTAAAATGCACATCCTGTGCTCTAGTGGCATCGTCTTCTTGCATGGGGTGGCTTGGCACATGATTTGGTAGGATTGGCCTTGGGAGGCAGGTGTTGCTGCTGCGACGGCTACATGTGGGGTGGGTTCCTGATGTGGGTGCTATTGCAAGTGAGGCGCCCTATTTCCATTCCACTCTCAGTCTCATTCTGCACCGTACTGCCGCAACTTTTGTTCTTTTCGGTGTTTCTTTTTTCAGCTAGCTTTCAAGGTGTATATCTGCCCATGGAGAATGAGGCTGCAGGTGTTCCAAGCTACCATACTTGTAGCATGATTTTGCGTGCAGAGGGTCAACACGTGCCCCTCCACCTATTGCGGTCATCACCATCTCTGGAGGTTATTCTGGTTTGTGGTGCAGAACTGCTCATACCTTTTTTTTGCATGTTCTTGGGCCTTTTGTATGCTGTGGTATCTGCTGGGAATAACATGCATGCAGATTCGATCAGGAAATGCATGATTCAGGTTCTGAAGGAGTACGCATAGTGGTAGGCCCTCTCCATCTGGATTGTTGGCAATTGTGGACCAAAGAAAGAACTAGTTCACATACTGGTGAGTTTTATCTCATGCTTTCATGACATCATTTTCTATCTTAGATAAGGCTTCCTTTTCAGTGAGTAGCTTCAACCATGCTGTGAGGGAATTTCTTAGCACCATATACATGGTAGACAGTTTCTGTAAGTTGAGCCAATTATCTGTGGCCCCCTACAGATGAAGTTCCATAGTTGCATTTAGCAGATGAACAGGTATTCATCAAATGACGACATGGAGGAAAACTGTATGCAACCTTTTCCATGGTTGCATACATGTATAGGTGGGGGAGATGTACATGATCTGTTTGAAGTCAATGAGGGAGATGCACCATATTGCAGTTAGCTGCTCCTGCTATGATCTAGGTCTCACTTGGGATGGGGACGATAAGGATATTAGCTGATGAAGATGGTTGTCTGATTGGCATACCTAGCACCTGCCATGGCTTTCTTTAGAACATGTCTGCCTTCTTGTTTAACAATTCCTTGTTATGTGTGATGAGGCTGGTGTTTTTCTGAGGGTACTCTCGCAAATGTTTGTGTTGTTTGCTAGGTAAAACATTCCATGGAAGGTGCAGAACCCTGATGTGTGTCTGCACTCTAGTACTGAATGTAGATGGATTTCTGCAGTGAATGGTATTGGGGAGGTTGGCTATGCTTTGGCCGCGTCCCACCTTGGCGCATATTGCTCTACACCATGTGTGAGATGCCCAACAAAATCCCTTTCAAGTTTCCTTCTTGCTCTTCCTGTGGAGGCGGACTGGATCCCACTACTCCGGGTAGGAGACTCATCCTCCGCTATGTTGTATCAAGCTCACTTGTCACTGATCCCTGGATGTTTGATGGGTGGAAACTGGGGAGGTAGCTCTCTGCGACATTGCATCACCCCGCTATCTTGTGCATGGTTGGGATGGGTACTATGCAAGCTGATAGGACTGGTACTGCACCCTGCATTATGACGCCCACCTGTTGTTGGGTGTGGTATGCGCAAAAACTGCAAGAATGGATTCCTGCCAGGCTATGTGCCCTCATTCTCTACTCCATGATGGGGATGGGTGGCACAGAAGCCTGCAAGATTGACCCTCCATCCTCCTACAACTGACCCAACTGCTGTTGGGTCTGGTATGCCAGATGGGCAGTAACCTTGGGATTCAGGTCAATGCAAAGCTGTGTTTCCTCCAACTAATGCCTCATGGGGGTGGAAGGGACTGCGGGTTCACCTGTCTGAGACACATCATCCTGTTGGTATACTTCATTTTCCTTCACCAGAGCATAGAGAGAAAGGGTGCCACATTGCTAAACCTAGTCTGCCACCTGTTGGAGAGGTTCTTCCAAGAGCTCTAGCATATTTCTCTCTCCCCAAAAGCGCTTCTATTGACAGTTGTTTAAATTCTGCTACTACTATATGTGGCAGGACCTCCAAGAGGCCCTGTTGCATCCACTGTCCACACTCTTTAACTTGATCCATATTTTATGCCGGAGCAGTTTCAGTTCACAAAAACTGCACTTCAAGCCAAGCTACCATGTAGATCAAATGTTTTTCAATGTTTCCTATCTCGGACTGCTCTCAAATTTCCCTCACTACCCTGGAGCAAAACTTTTCTCGGCCCTTATCTGTCCTTGTTTCACACTAACAAGTACCTTATTACAGGACTTCCTGTAGTGCAAGTGATGTGTCATACATCCTTCTGGAAATCACTAGAATTCAAGATGAATTAGTGAATCTGAAGGTTGCTCATGCAGTATTACTATTCACAGAGGGAGGAGCTATCCATACTAACTGCACAATGAGCACTATTACCCCACTTCTCACTGCATTTCCCACATTTGTTGCTATTCTTACGCCCTCCCTCTTTGTTGCTTTATATCATGGCTATAAATAAAGCCTTCTTCATAATGGCTTTCATACCTTTTGTATCTTCCTCTTTACGAAATGGATCCTTACTCCTCTCCTTGATCTATGGCTTTAAGCATTTCTAGACAGTTGCACTGCTATTTTGTACCTAATACTGGTGTTTTCTACCATCTATGATGCCCTAACTTCATCCTAAATAATTCAATCACGCAAGCTATAGTCCTTGGATTCTTTGAAGATAAGTGTTTCTTACGTCCAGTGCACAACCTCATAGGTCATCAATGGAAACGTTTGTGAGTAGCAGTGAAGCAAGGGTAGAATCAAAAGGATTCGCTCTCACAAACACACCTCATGATTCTGCGCCTCTTCAATCATGTTCTTATGTCAGCCACTTGTTTCACCAGGTTGGACTTCAGCTGAACCAGCCTTGGCTCAAGGACCACACCACAAGATATCTGAGGTTCCACCTCAGCCGGTCAGAGAATGGACATGAGTAGAGGTGAAGTCTCACAAATCAGTTGAGCAGCTTGGCAAGTGTAACCTGGAAATCAGAGTACAGGGGGGTGAGGGGAAGTTGGCTACAAACGTGCCAGTCTAAGGGATCAAGATTTGAGCACACGTTCAATGTAGAGGATCATTATTGATTGCGTACTGAGTTATTGCATAATCAAACACTACAAGGACTCCAGACAGGCCTGCCACACTACGGGTCTTATTCCACACACACATCCATTATAAAAGGAGCATATGTTTCATTTTTGCACTATTCTATGGTCCCATCCCTCAACCTCTACTCTCCCGTCATCCCATCTATTTTCCATCCGCTTATGCTTTCTTATTCTCTACAGCCCGCCATGTTCCACTGACAATCCGAAAGATGGCTCACAACCTTCTTGATTTTTATTGGTTCTGCTCTTTCAGGCTTTTGCTGTGAATATTTGGTCCACTGCCCTCTTGAAAAATCTCCTCCCATGAATTTTGTCTCGTACATTCAGTTCTTTTCGCAACCTTTTCTTCCTCTTACATTTTCTCCATTGACGTGACTTCACACGTTAATCCTCAATACTATGCTATGGGGCCATCCTTTCCTCCGCTTCTTTCTTCTAACATGCACTATGAGTTGTGCACTCCTTCCTTCCTTGATTGGTGGTTACATGAAAACTTTTCTTTTCCCATGCTACCAAATTTTCATTTAGTGGTTGGTACCGTTATGGNTTTAGGCTTTTGCTGTGAATATTTGGTCCATTGCCCTCTTGCAAAATCTCCTCCCATCAATTTGTTCTCCTACATTCAGTTGTTTTTGCAACCTTTTCTTCCTCTTACATTTTCTCCATTGACGTGACTTCACACGTTAATCCTCAATACTATGCTATGGGGCCATCCTTTCCTCCGCTTCTTTCTTCTAACATGCACTATGAGTTGTGCACTCCTTCCTTCCTTGATTGGTGGTTGCATGAAAACTTATCTTTCCCCTTACTACCAACTGCTCAACTTGTCCTCTGCCTTTCATTTAGTGGTTGGTACCCTTATGGACAACCCTTTATGTATGAGAGCTAGCATCCTCATCAGATCATCGACCCACTCTACGGGACGTGCTATGCATTCCACAGATAGCCCCACATGCTCACCTTTGGAGCATGATTCCGTGGTTCCCAAAGGGAAGGTGCAAGACGATTTTACCTATGGAGAAGATCTTGGTCACATCCCTAAGGTAAAGTCGTTTCATGTGTGATAAATGTTTTTCATTCCACTAAAAGCGTCATGAAATAGATTTCTCAGACACTGGCCTTAAAAACGTATGATGACCAAAACTTCTTGCATGGGAAGTAGATGAAAAACAATTATCCTATTGTAATGCAAAGGAATCTTCATTTTCAAGTTGAGATAAGGCTTCAAAAAGGAACCGGAATGTTCTAATAAACATTTTTCCACACATGCTCTGGTGTTTTATCATTGGATGAAAGAAATATAAATGTCCAATTCATCAAGTTTGAAATTTCTATGGTTCACTATTCAATTTTCCTGTGGAAGTGGCTTACTTTTATCCTATATCAAGTAAAAAATGAATCACGTATGTGACATTTATCGCGCTTTGTGGGTTTTTTTCTGATAAACGCGGGAAACAAGGCGGCTATATTGTATATACCAATGCAGAATTTTCAAGAACAACACAATGTTTGGTATTTGTTTATGGTACATTTTCCATAGTTAGCTAAACAAAGAGTGAGATTGTTTCATGTTGTATTTTGTAGATTTTTTCAGCATTTGAACAATGGAGTGTTGCTTTTGGAAAGTTCTTTGAAGCATACGGTTCTGGCAACCTTGGCAGGAACCTTTTGGCACTAAAAATTTGTGTCAGAGTTGTGAAAATTCTGGTGAGATTTTTTATATTTGATTGAACTTTCAGTTGTATCCCTGATCACCGCAGAGAAGCATGCGTGCACGATGCATTGACAAGGATTTGAGATCATGAGATTACATAGTGCTTACGGTTGGAAATTTATTTTTTTTATCAAGGAAGATCTTTTAGATTATTCAGGAATTTGAGTGTATTCATTTGGGCATGGACAAAGATAGAGTAGTTATGTCCGTCATCATGATGATCATAAGTTGCGAAGTTCCCATGCATAAGTGGATTGGTCAAGGTCAGGAAAACGTTGTTGTAAAGAACGTTAACTATATGATATGAACGGAATTCCAATCTGGAACAAAAATCGTAAATTTTGAAGAAGAAATTGAAGTCACACATGGAATCATATGGTTGGGGTACCATCATGTTAGTTGGACCCTTCTTTGCATCATCGTTACATTGAATCCATCAGGTCAATTGTAAGAATTGTTTTTGACATATCTTAGAAGATATGTTATTTCATGGATTATGTTTCTCTTTGGTTCATGAGTCCGCGGTTGATGTTTTTCATTCAAATAAATCATTTGCATGCATGAAAAGGGTGACATTTCAAAGACTTCATACTCATTATGATGAATATTTTCCTCATTAACTTGAAGTAATTCAAAAATTGAAGAAACGACCAGTGCATTCTCATTATTTTCTTGCAACACGCATTCAACTAGCGTGAAATTGGAAGTAAAGTTGTTTGAGTCACATGCGTCTCAAAAAATGATATTTGATCCAGTGTCATGAAGATTTGAAGTTTATGTAAACGAAAAAGTTTTTTTCAAGTAGTCTTACTGTTTTTTTCTTGCATACATATTCGTTGCATGTGAGAGAGTGGTGAAGTGGTTGGAATTAGTTTTACCTGCACGCTAGTGGCGCTTGGGGCACACAATGACTGCCGCACTGAGGCTCTTCGGAAGTGCAAATGATCACTATAAAAAGTTTCACAGGATAATGGTAACTGGTCAATGGTTTTGATGACGTTATCAAACTTGTAGGGACCGTTTTGTACCTCCTCTTGAGCAAGGTGAGAATTCTGTAACAATGTTTCTGAGTGATTTTCTGTCCAGGACACCTCTTGTCCTTTCTGACGAGGCCAGGCGGGTTGGGATGGTTGTAGCGCCCATACGCGATTGCATTTCGCTCTTCTTGTTCTTGACGGATTCGAGCGGTGATCGTGAGACCGGAGAGAGAATGACTTTCCTTCCATGTGACTTCTTGTGTGGTTCTCCGATGTACGACGTATGAGTTGCAGTGTCGTGGTTGGTCGGAGGAAGGACGCAATGATGACAGGGATACGAGACCGTTATCACGTGCGCTCGATGTTTGAGACAGCTGACGGATCAGCGGCAGATACGAAATGAAATCGCCATGCATTACCAGTCCCTTGCGGTTTGGCTGACATAGCATGATGTCACGCGAATACGAACGCCGACCCTTCGCTTGCCGCGGAGATCGGCTACGATCGCCCTTCGATGGCGCATCTCTGGCCGACGTGCCTTACCAGGCAGGCCGAAGGGCACAGAAAGAATCCGGGTGAGGCTGGGTGTCGTTGGGGCAGATCGTTCGGAGTCACCCGGCTGGATCGTTGGGTGTGCTGGTTGGACCATCGACGTTTGGACGATTAAATTGACGAATCCGAAGAGTTTTCCTGCAATTTTCAACAGCGTTTGCCAGTACATAGATATGAACATGCACATGTACACGAAGATCCATGCCCCTCAACCCACACCTCCGAATCCCATCCGCTCACCCATGGGGTGTTGAGGTACATCGCCATCCCCACCGGCCCAACCGACGAGCGTCGTTGGAGGGTTGTCATTGACGCCTCCAACGATAGTTGCAGGGGGTGGGACTCTGCTGAAGAGCAAGGCCTCCAAGAGGAAGGAATTTCTGGAAGGGGGCTGGAATTCAACAGTGGCTCGGTCAAAAGAGAAATGGACGATGACACAGCAGTCGCCAGATGGTAAGTCAGACGGAAGAAAATATCCAGAGACCCCGGGTTCAGAAACCAGACTCGCCAAACCCCCCGTCACCGAAATGTTAATCACAAGTCGCCCCGCCTCTTCTTTTTTGATCACCAAAAGCCCCGTCTTCACCTTTTTGTTCACAATAAACCCCGTGATGGCCCATGGGGTAGATTGTCTCGTTACAATATACCCCGATATGAGGGGTATATTGTAACGTCACAATCTACACCATTTCCTTATTGAGTCGTCTAAGGTGTTTTTAGTATTTTTCGTAATTCTCGGAACGCTTCCTAAGAAACAGGTGGAAAAGCCTCTTATCGTTAGGTGTCGTCTTTGAATTACTGGCATGTTTGTTTTTAAGCGCCCCCCCCCCCTCCCCAAATGACGTTGTGCAATGTATCCATCCAACCCCCCCCCCCCTCGCATTTTTGAAAGGTCTCATTTACTTCATGAATGTTTTTCATAACAGTAACATTTCTATATTGAGAGATTACGCTGAAGTCGCAAAATGGAAATTTCTAGACAATGACTACGAACCCGACTGGGTACCTTGTCACCGGCACTCTGGCTGCGGGGCGTCATGAGATCAAAGTTTTGAAGTCGGGGCTTATGGAGATCACAAATCGAAAGACGGGTCGAATGGATTTTGAAATCAATCAAAAGGGGTGGATAGCGTTTTCAAAAATCCCGAACGAGGTACCTCGTAAATTTGCCGAAGTCAGACGAGGTGCTGGAGGCGCAGTCCTCTTCAAATTGTCGCAGAAAAATTGGCCACAAAATCATGCGATCGATGTGCCAACGACAGATTCCAATGATGAAGAACTAGGAAGATCACTAGAGGGTTCGGATATTGTTGAGATCCGTTGTTGACGACGGACTCCAACGAAACCCAGCCTCACTATCCATGATCCACTATCAATCCGTATTTTTTTAGGGTAGGCTTTTCTGGGGAGCCGAGTTCGCACCGTGCATGCACACTTCATGCCAAACAGGCAAGCATCCAGGCATCTATGTCAACATGAGATTTCAAGTAGAACACTGTAACATCACGCATAGTTGTGTTACTTGTACTAACACAACTACGTGGTACAGTGCGGTAAAGTTTCAGATGTTAATATATCAGATTCTCATATTCAACAATGTTGCCGTGTTTTTGGGTACAACCTGTATCCCTCGTATTTGTACGCCAAAGTAGTTTAAGTGAACCTTGCTGTTCTCATTGTGAAAACACCTATGCTAGTTTTAGGCAGCATGTATAATCTTGAGTCTGACTGCGCCTGAATTGCAATCCTAGGACTTAAAATGGGAATGGAATTTGGCCAACGCTCTGAGACATTTGTGACAAAGAAAATGGCGCAAAAACAAAATAAAACAGAAATTCTGGCCAACCATGGAAGATTTAGTAAGCTCATACAAGAAAGATGGACACATCAAAAGCCAACCACGATGTCGGATGGCAACCGCCAGTTTGCAATCTAGGCAGCTGTGAAAGGTCAAATATAGGATAGCCTTTACGTCAAAAAATTTAAGTAGAATTTTTTTTCACTTCATCGCACGCATCAATATCGCTGTTCACACGAGTCTCGGGTGAGTAACCCGACTTTGGCTTCTCATTGCAGCAGGGTGTATATGTACATGTATATGTATATGTATATGTATATGTACATGTATATGTACATGTACATGTACATGTGTATGTATACGTATATGTATATGTATATGTATATGTATATGTATATGTATATGTATATGTATATGTATATGTATATGTATATGTATATGTATATGTATATGTATATGTATATGTATA
>SZWC01025737.1:21356-34150 GCA_023375785.1 Penium margaritaceum
CGTGATGGATGGGACAGACTGGCGCAACTCGGACAGCAGACGACGCAACCACACACTCTCACACGCGCCTGATCCAAGAGCCACGTACTCAGCCTCAGCAGTGCTGCGTGCAATGCACCCCTGCTTGCCACTGCGCCAGGACACAGCCGTGCCGCCAATGAGAAAGATCCAGCCTGTGCGACTCTTACCGTCCGGATTGCCGGCCCAGTCGCTGTCGGTGTAGCCCACTGCGACAACAGACGGTTGACGGCGGAACATGAGACCTCGCCGAGGAGTCGAGACGACATAGCGCAATACTCGGATCGCGACCTCGTGGTGGAGGTGACGCGACTCCTGAGAAAACTGGGCCAGGAGGTTGACGGCGAACGCGATGTCTGGACGCGTCGTCGTCGCCAGGAACATCAGTGACCCGATGACTCGCAGGTACGTGGTCACGTCAACTGGCTCCCCCACAACAGCTGGGTCAGGACTCTTCAGCTTCACCTGACCATCGGGCGACATGGGTGAGGATACGCTCGGCACGAGTGGCAGGTCCTCGGCGAAGCGAGTGGACAGAGTCTGCACGTAAGCAGCCTGATGGACATGGAGGATGCCCTGGGAGCGATCATGCTCGAGCTCCATGCCCAGGAAGACTCGGGCAGACCCGAGATCCTTCATCTGGTAGGTGGCGTGCAGCAGGTCCTTGACGCGCTGGATGGCGGCCGTGTCTGGCGACGCNCTGCGCTGGAGCCCACCACGAAGGAGCGTGCTGCTGATCTCCTGGTTCCAGCACCGAGGCGACTGCTTCAGGCCATAGAGGGCCTTACGCAGGCGCCACACTCTCCCGGTGCCATCGTCGAAGCCTGGTGGCTGCACCATGTAAAGCTCCTCACCCTCCAGTGAACCATGGAGAAAAGCGTTGCTCACATCCATCTGATGCAGCTCCCACCCATGCTGGGCGACCAGGCTGAAGAGCGCCCGGCTGGTGGAGAACCGGCCAACTGGGGCAAAGATCTGGTCATAGTCGACCCCAGGGACCTGGGCAAACCCCTTTGCAGTGAGGCGGGCCTTGTACTTGTCCAAGGACCCGTCGGGTTTCCACTTGCGCCGAAAGACCCACTTGGCGCCGATGGCCTTCCGACCTGGAGGAAAGTCGACGAGGTCATACACGTGGTGCTGTCGGATAGCAGCGAGCTCATCGGCGCAGGCGGCGTCCCAGTGTGCGGCCTCAGGAGAGGCTCGTATCTCGCGCAAGGTGGCTGGGTCCTCCGGGCGTGCTGTGGAGCGGACTGAGAGAGCGTGTGCCTCTCGCGCCCCAGGTGGGATGCGCGCAAGGGCAGCCACGACAGCGTGCCGATGCTCGTGATGGAGCATGGCGTAGCCCAATGCGGAGCCCGGGTGCAGATCTGCAATGATGGCCGAGGTGGTCAGGCCCAGGGCCTTGGTGCCAGGGTCCCCACTCACGACCGTGGGAGTGGAGGAGGCACGTGGAGCCACGGGGGGTCGAGGCGCTACCGAGCGCGGTGCGACGGTCTGCACTCTCATCGACGGCCTGGGTCGGAGGCTGCCGCCGGGGCCACGTGTGTAGCGTGGCAAGGCGTGCGACGGCGCTGAGTCTCATGGGCCAGTGGAGGCGACTGGGGCTGTCGGCCCGGAGAGATCAGCGGACACGACTGGGGCAGCTGGCCCGGAGGGACCAGCAGACGCGACTGGGACAGCTGGCCCGGAGGGACCAGCAGACGCGATTGGGATAGCTGGCCCGAAGGGACCAGCAGACGCGACTGGGACAGCTGGCCCGGAGGGACCAGCAGACACGACTGGGAGAGCTGGCCTGGAGGGGCCTGCAGACGCGACAAGGACAGCTGGCCCGGAGGGACCAACAGACGCGACTGGGACAGCTGGCCCGGAGGGACCAGCGGACGCGGCTGGGGTAACCGGCCCAGAGGGACCAGCGGGCGCGGCAGGGGCAGCTGGCTCGGAGGGACCAGCGGACGCGACTGGGGAGGCTGGCCCTGAGGGACCAGCAGACGCGACTGGGACAGCTGGCCCGGAGGGACCAGCGGGCGCGGCAGGGGCAGCTGGCCCGGAGGGACCAGCGGACGCGACTGGGGAGGCTGGCCCGGAGGGACCAGCAGACGCGACTGGGACAGCTGGCCCGGAGGGACCAGCGGGCGCGGCAGGGGCAGCTGGCCCGGAGGGACCAGCGGACGCGACTGGGGAGGCTGGCCCGGAGGGACCAGCAGGCGCGACGGGGACAGCTGGCCCGGAGGGACCAGCGGACGCGGCTGGGGCAGCTGGCCCGGAGGGACCAGCGGACGCGACTGGGGAGGCTGGCCCGGAGGGACCAGCGGACGCGACTGGGACAGTTGGCCCGGAGGGATTAGCGGATGCGACTGGGGCAGCCGGCTCAGAGGGACCAAAGAATGTGTCACCCCGACGCGGTAGGACGGAGGACGGACTCACCACTCCCCCACGCAACGGGATAGACACAGACGAGCCGGAGCGAATGAGGTCACGAGGAAACAGGTCCTCGAAGAAGAGGGCGTCCCGGGACTCGATGATGTAGTGCCGGGAGGGGTCCCAGAAGCGCCAGGCCTTGGACTGACGAGAGACACCGAGGAAGGTGCAGGGACGGCCGCGGGGGGCGAGCTTGCCGCCCTGCTGTGGGGCGGGCAGCCAGATAATGGCGACACAACCCCAGACGTGAGCGGGGCGGAGGTCAGCGCGCTGACCGCACCAATGCTGGTACGGCGTGGACTGACGGGGAAGGGGACTGTGGGGAATCCGGTTCCAGACCCAGGTCATGTAGGCCATGGCTTCAAAGTAGAAGCCCTCGGAGAGACCGGACTCGACACGCATGGTGCGGACGGCGTCAGCCATGGTCCGGTTCCACCGCTCGGAGACACCGTTCTGGGCGGGTGTGTAGGGCGCCGATGTCTCATGGTGGATTCCGCGGGAGGCGAGGAAAGTCGTGGCCTCACCCATGTACTCGCCACCGCGATCAGAGCGAAAGCGGCGAAGGGAGCGGCCACACGCACGCTCTGCGAGGACAAGGCATTCCTGGATGGCCCGGGCGACATCGCTCTTCTGCCTAAGACAGAAGACCCAGCGATAGCGAGAATAGTCGTCCGTGAGGGTGAGGACATAGCGGCCACGCTCTTCGACCGACTCAGTGGGAAGAGGGCCCATGACATCCGAATGGACAAGGTCGAGAGGGGCGGATGCACGGGAGGCAGACAAGGGGTACGTGGACCGGTGCATCTTCCCCTGAGCGCAGTCAATGCACTCAGTGGGGCACGGGAGAGGGAAAGTCTCCGGGTTAAGGCCCGAGGCAGGCCAGGTGCAAAGCATGCTGTCCTTAGCGGCAGAGTGGACGTGGCAGAGGCGGCGGTGGAAGAGGCGGGTGTGCTGAGGAGAAATCGTACTGGTGACGAGCACATGGCCTGTGGCGGTCGACGAGGAGGAGACGGGAGGAGAAGAGGAGAGACGAGGAACGTGCCACAAGTTGCCACGGGCGGTGGCGTGCAAGACGACAAGACCAGACGGACGCAACGACACAGTGCCAACACCACGCGAGTGTACAACATCCATGCTCATGTGGTCAAGGGCAGTCACGAACGGGAGGCTGAGCTCGAGACCAGGGACAAAGAGGACATCGGTCAGAAAGACGTCACCGGCAGGTCCACGAAAACGAACGACGCCAACACCACGGACAGGCAACACCTGTCCGGAGCCTGTCCGGAAACCGGAGACATCGCCGACAGGACCGAGCATACTGAAGGCCTCACGAGAGGCCGTCATGTGATGCGTGGCCCCGGAGTCGATGATCCAGGTCTCAGCAGGGTCCTGGACCGGGGTCGCTAGATCGCTAACGGTCACATGGCAGCAGGCGAGGGACGCGGACGCGGTGGACGGAGGCGCGAAACGGGACTGCCAATCGTCAAGCCAAGCAAGATCATCAAGAAGAGGGGCGGAGGAGGCCACGGGCGACGACGAGACAGACGAGGAAACGGGACACGACCGCAGCTCAGTCTCAGTCATGCAGGGCTGGGCAGGGGAGCAGGAGGTGATGCAACTCGCACTTCCCTGGGGAGGAGGGCGAGGCAGGCCGAGCTGGAGCGCGATGAACTGCTCCAGCTGGCGCTCACGGGAGGAGGGCCCGGGAGTGTAGACGGAGTGCAGAGTGACGGCGCCGGAGCCCGGGTAGTAGGAAGACTGCGCCGGTGAAGGGAGCAGATGCGCCGACAGCTGCGGGTAGTACTGCTGCGGCGCGGGTGTCTGCGGGACAGGCGGAGCTGCCGGAGTGGCAGAGCCGCTGGACGAGGTCAAAGTGGAAGGGCCAGCAACGGCGACGGCGGCAGAGGCGAGGCGGCGCTCCCGCTGGCGCCACATGGTAGCGATGACGCGCGCCTCGTCCGTCGGGAGAGGGCACGTGTACCACCCGTGCCCGGGCTGACCACAGTTATGGCAGGCTGAGCCACCACCGCCGGACCCGGTCGACGACTGCTGCTGCTGCTGCTGCGGCTGACCCTTGCCTTTCTTGTTCTGGCTCTTCTTCTTCTTCCCCGATGACGATGAGGTAGCTGCGGCGGGGGAGGCGACGGCCACGGAGGCAACGGCAGGGGAGGCGACAGTAGGGGAGGCGACGGCACGGGATGCAAGCGCCTCCGTGCGATGAAGCTGGGACTCCTGGCGAGCTTCCTCCATGTGGAGGAAGAGCTCGTATGCCCAGGGCATGAGGGTGCCCTGGGTCGCCATGGTGGAGAGGACGTCCTGGGGGTAGTGTATGAAGACGTCTGCGTAGTCGCTAGAGGCGCCACGCTTGATGGTGAGGAGCGCGGACAGAGGGGGCGGAGCAGATGTGCCGAGACGACGGAGGATGTCCTCCGCCCGCTGCCAGTAGGCAGTGACCGTCTCGGTCTCCCCCATGTGCAGGGAGTTGAACTCCCGGAGTAGACGGCTGATCTCAGCGTCGCTGGATAGGCGATGGGGCCTGGTGAGGATGTGCCAGGCGGCTTCAGGGTCTGGGATGGCGCCAACCGTGACGTCGCCGAGGAAAGGCTCTAAGGCTAGGCGGGAAGCTGGAGGGGCGACTGGGACAAGGGCACGGACGGCGCGACCAGCGTCATACAACTGGTCGGCCTGGGTGGAGTCGTAAGGGAGGGTGTAGTATGCCCACAGGCCCTCACCCTGCGCCCAGATCCGGAAGCTGAGCTCCCAACTCCGGAACTGCTCGCCGGCCTGAAGCTGCGGCGGCGGCGTCTCAAAGTCCTTTTGCCTGCGGCCGGCACCCGGAGTGGGGCCAAGGACGGAAGTGACTCTCTGCCGCTGGCGCTGAGTTTGCTGCTGTGCCAGGTAGTACGTGGCAGCAGACACAGCTGGGCTGGCGTGCCCTGGAGGGATGAAGGACGGCAGCGCGCTGGTGGCAGTTTGGGAGGCGACTGGCTGTAGTGCCGCAAACTGTTGTGTCAAGGCGGCGAGTTGTTGCTGAAGAGCAGCAAGTGGGTCAGGGTTGCCGCCAACGTTACCAGTGGGCCGCTGCTGCTGCTGTTGTTGCTGCTGCTGTAAGGGCGGCGGCTGCTGCTGCTACAGAGGCGGTGGCTGCTACTGTATGGGCGGCGGCTGCTGCTGCTGCAGCGGTGGCGACTGCTGCTGTAGAGGCGGCGGCTGCTGCTACTGCAGCGGCGGTGGCTGCTGCTGTATGGGCGACAGCTGCTGCTGCATCGGCGGTGGCGGCTGCTGCTGTAGAGGCGGCGGCTGCTGCTGCTGTAGCGGCGGTAGCTGCTGCTGGATGGGCGGCAGCTGCTGCGGCAGCGGCGGCGGTTGCTTCTGTAGAGGCGGTGGCTGCTGCTGCTGCAATGGCGGCGGCGGTTGGTCCTGCTACGGCGGCGGCGGCAGCTGCTGGTCATGCGGCGGCGGCGGCGGCTGCTGCTGCAGCGGCGGCGGGTGCTGGTGCTGCTGCTGGTGTTGCAGCAATCGCTACACGAAAGGAGGGGTAGGGGTCCCCCCATCAGAGGAGGACCCCCCCTCGCCAGGACTATCAGCCATGCCTTGGTGTCTGTTTTTTTTTTCCTTTTCCTTGTCATAGCGGGCAGCAGCCCGCTGTCTGCTGCGAGCAGCGGGCTACTGCTCGCCCAGCAGCAGCGAGCTGCTGCTCGCAGGCAGCAGCGGGCTGCTGCTCGCTGCTTGCTCGCTGCGAGCAGCGGGCAGCAGCAGCCGCGGCTGGCAGCTGCTGCTCGCTGCTGCTGCTGCTGCTGCAGCTGGCGGCTGCTGCAGCTCGCTGCAGCAGCTGCTGTAGCCCGCTGTTGCTGCTGCATGCTGCTGCAGCTGCTGCGTGCTGCGGCTGCTGCCTGCTGCTGCTGCGGGCTACTGCAGCCAGCTGCTGCTGTGTGCTGCTGCTGCTACTGCACGCTCCTGCTGCTGCTGCACGCTACTGCTGCTGCTACTACGAGCTGCTGCTGCTGCGGGCTGCTGTTGTTGCTACTGCGAGCTGCTCCTGCTGCGGGTTGCTGCGAGCTGTTGCTTCTGCCTGCTGCTGCTGGTGGTGCCAGTCACTGCACCTGGGTGACGTTGCCGCGTGCGTCGTCGCCCACAGATGTCAGACGCCGCCTGCCGCTCACCTCCTCGCGTCACGCGTGGGGGTCAGTGCTGCCGAAAAAATGTCGGCAGCATTTCCCCTGGCCCAGTGGCCGTGGGAAAAAAAATCTGACGCCGCCACCAGGAGCGTCAAGGCTACCGGAAAAAATCCGGCAGCATTTCCCCTGCACTGGCGCGTATGGGGGTCCGCCGGCGTTGTCTGGCACCTGTTCGCTAGTCTTCTGCTGCTGCTGCTACGCTCTGGCTCTGATAGCAAAAAGGGAAACTATGCGGCAGGTTGGGGCAGCAGCGTTGTTGATGCAGCGTGCGGGCTTCCACGCTCGTTGCTTAAGTCAGCTGCCCCCTCAGTCTGCTGCTCTAGAGTCCAAGTCTGGAAGCTCTGGGTTTTGTTACTCAGAAGCGCGCACGCCAGAGTTAGCGCCAGAAAGCAGCTGAAAACTGATAATGACTGATTAAGAATGAAGAATGAACAGCAATGGGGGACCCCTCCAAGTTCTAGCCCCCCCCAGCTCTGTAGAGCTTGTTACTCAGTTCATCAGCCAATCAGAAAATAGCTCAGTTCAGGCTGGCAGGTTTTCTCGGTGAGGCCTGCCAGGCAGCCGACAGCCCAAAACCCGGGCGTCGTCCGTTTTGCCTGAAAACTGGACCATACCATAATACCGACGCTGCGAACGCAGTCGTGCGGTCAGAATCTACTAGAAAAATAGTAGCGAGGAGTTATGGCAGCCTAAACCCAGATAGTGCCCACGACGGTTTATGCTGCCAAACAGGGCCATGCAACATGCAACTGGGACCCTAGGCAGTGCATGACGATATAGACGCGATGGGACGCGCTGGACGCATGCAAGCAGCAACTGCGGTGTCAATGACCGCCGGCAGCACGACTGCCGAGGAGGCCTGCCGATGGAGCTGAGCGCGTCGCCGGAGAGAGGAGGCTCCAGCAAACTGCGAGAAGACCTTAGCGTGCATCGGCCCCACCGGACGACACTCCATCAGCGTCGAGTCTCGCCGTCAGTCATCTGCACGCCGATGTACACAAGCCGGGAGGACACAACAGAGCACAATGAGAGATGCGAAAAAACCAACACTCTTGGTTCCAACACCGTGGTGACTGTTTCAATCCGTAGAGGGCCTTGCGCAAACGCCATACCCTCTTTGTTCCATCTGAAAAGCCGGGTGGCTGTACCATGTAAATCTTCTCATCCAAGCTGCCATGGAGAAAGGCATTGTTAACATCCATTTGCTCGAGTTCCCAATCGTGCTGAGCGACCAGGCTCAGAAGAGCTCTGGCCGTGGTGTACCTGCCAACTGGTGCGAATGTTTCGTCAAAGTCGACACACGGGATCTTGGAGAATCCCTTTGCAGTGAGACGAGCTTTGTATCGTTCTATTGTGTTGTCAGGGTTGAGTTTGCGGCGGTACACCCACTTGGCTACAACTACCTTGCGATCGGGTGGTAGATCCACGAGCTCATACACGCCATGTTCAGCGAGTGCATCAAGCTCAGCCTTCATAGCCTTCTCCCACAGCGGTGAGTCAGGGGCTGTGCGAGCTGCTTGTACAGTCAGGGACTCAGGCGCTAGAGGTGCAAGACCAGCGGCAGCAAAGCAGGTCGCCACATACCCAGCCACAGAGGATGACAGGGCAGAGTGAAATTCTTCCTCAAGAAGGGAGTACCCAAGGCCTGTGCTGGGGTGGATGACTGAGGCCGCTGTGGACAGAGCAGAGGAAGCAAGACCGAGGGCTCGAAGGCCAGGATCACCAGAGACCACTGGATGAGACTGTGACGGAAGCGCTCGGAGACGTCCGCCACGAGTGTAGGATGACACCGTTGGGATGGACGGTGCAAAGGATGACAGAGGAGGAGAAGAGAAGTGCGGCTGAACAGCCGGGGGCGAAGAGGGAATGATCTCAGGCGCATGAGGCCCAGAGGATGGAGTGACCGCGGCAGGAGGAGACACAGGTGATGCAGGGGAGACCATAGTAGGGGACTGTGGAGTAGAGTGAGCGGTTACGCGAGGAGCAAAGGACTCAGTGTGAGAGCACGACTCAGTGGGGGACGACGGTGAGGTAGGACTGGGCCCGGGAGAACTGACCTCGGGAGAACTGGACACAGGAGAACTGGACACATGAGACGAGGGACGCTCCGACGGGAGAAGAGAGGGCCCGAAGGGCAGAGGACCACCCCCACCCGGAAAGGGCGGAGAGAGGGAGCAACCAAATCGCGGACAGTCGCGTTCAAAGAGGTGCTCAAAGAAGAGGGCGTCACGTGATTCAATGACCCGGGATCTAGAGGGATCCCAAAAGCGCCACGCTTTGGAGAAGGGAGAGATGCCCAAGAAGACACAAAGGTGTCCACGAGGAGAGAGCTTACCGTCTCGTTGGTCCGAGGGGATCCACACAGAGGCAAGACACCCCCAGACACGGGCGAGCCGAAGATCGGCACGTTGTCCAGTCCAGCGCTCAAAGGGAGTGACGGTGTGAGGGAGAGGGCCGTGAGGGACACGGTTCCAGACCCAGGTCATGTAACACATGGCCTCGAAGGCAAAGAGGGGTGATTGCCCGGAAGCAGAGAGAAGAGACCTGACCCCATCGGCAAGAGTACGGTTCCAGCGTTCAGAAACCCCATTTTGTTGGGGTGTGTAAGGGGCAGAGGACTCGAGTCGGACCCTACGCGACGCGAGAAAGCGAGAGGTGGGACCAATGAATTCACCCCCACGATCACTGCGGAAGACACGTAACGAGCGCCCACAGGCACGCTCAGCCTGTGGGAGCCAAGACTCCAGGACATCAGTGACGTCGCCTTTGTGACGAAGAGCAAAGACCCAACGGTAGCGGGAGAAGTCGTCAGTCAAGCATAGGACATAGCGGCCAAGACCACCAAGAAAGTCATGGGACAGAGGACCCATGACGTCCGCATGGACCAGGTCCAGAGGGTGAGTGGTGATGGACTCAGACGAGGAAAAGGGAGAGCGATGCATTTTTCCACTTGCACAGTCCAAGCAAGTGGATGCACAAGGGGGCACGAACGTGGCACCGTCAAGCCCAAGAGCAGGTTGCAGGCACAGCAGGCGTTGGATGGCAGCAGTGTGGATGTGACAGAGACGACGGTGCAAGAGATCGGCATGAGCAGGAGACAAGGAAGGGGTGACATGGACAAGTGCAGAGGCAGCGGAAGATGAGGGTAGATTGAGTGGGACGCGAAACAGGCGATCACACCGCATGCCACGANGGTCACGGAGAGGAGACTGACTTCCAGGTCAGGCACATACAACACATCAGACAGGTAGACAGTGCCACCAGGACCAACAAAACGTACAACCCCAACACCTTGCACAGGGAGCAGCTGGCCAGAGCCAGTGCGAACAGAGCGGACAGATTGAACGGGACCGAGAGAGACAAAGGAAGAGCGACAAGAAGTCATGTGATGAGTGGCACCTGAATCAATGATCCAGAGACCAGGGGATGCACGAGTGGATGGGAGAACAAGACAGACGGCGACAGTACCACGGGTAGATGAGGGAGACGAAGGGTCAAGACGTGTGGGAAAGGTGCACGACTGCCATTCCTCAATCCACTCGCAACTAGCAGGCAAGTCTCCTTGAACGCGACCAGAGGTGGCACCCCGAAGGGTGGCCTCAGACTCACACACAGAAGAACAACACTGGCCACTCATACTCTCACCTCCCTGAGAGCGAAGATGAAGAAACTCGGCAAGACGGCGCTCGAGGTTGCGCTCCTCATCACGACGTTCGGACGAGCGGTCCGAGGAGCGGTCAGAGGAGCGATCAGAAAAGGCCCCATCATCACGACTCCAGTGAGGTATGTGGTAGTGTGAAGAGGGAGGTCCGTAGTATGGAGGGTCGGAGGGGGGAGGTATCCAGCCCCAGGGGCTGGGTGCAGTGGGAGTTGGATGCAGTGGTGTAGATGTGGTTGAGGGAGCAATAGAGGACGAGGAGGATGATGCAACGGTCACTGCTGCGGCCGCCGACGAGGCAGTGGAACCAGTGCGGGCCCAATGAGCGCGCATGGAGGAAGCTAGTCGTGCATCGTCACGAGGGGCAGGGCACTTTGGTGCAGAGTGACCAGATGCACCACAGTTCCAGCAGGTGACGTCTGTAGTGGGGGCTGCGTTTTTGCCACCGCGGCCACCCCCACGGCCCTTGCCTCCACGACCACCACCACGAGTGGATCCACCACTCCCACTGCGGGAGGTACCCTGCGTGGAGTGTGCTGCTGACTATGTGGATGAGGTGACGGAGGAGGATGTGGTAGAGGAGGAAGAGGAGGCGGTGGCGATGGCTGCAAGGGCAGCACGATGCATGCGCTTGTTTTGTAAAGCATTCCACCAGTCGGTTAGGCGTGACGCAGTGAAGTCAAAGAGAGGCCCAATCCCAGGTGGAGAATCTGGTGGGACTGGCTCAGAGGCAAGACGTTCAAGTTCTGACTGAGAGACATGCAAATACAGGTCTGAGAGTTAGGGAATGAGGCCTGCGACGATGGAGAGACAGGCAGAGAGAGGTCCAGGTGCGGCCTTGCCAAGATCGCGCAGCAGGCGTAAGCTACGTGCCCAGTATTCATCTGCTGTTTCGTCTGCGCGCATCTGCAAGGTGTTGAATTGGACTGTAAGNGGCGGCGGATGAGGGCATATGCACCGATGGGATCTGCTGGCGTGCCGCGAGAGGGGTCAGCGTTGTACGTACCAATGTCGTCGAGAAGACTCTCTGGGCCTGCGTTGATGAGTGCTCTCACGGCGCGAGCGGCTTCAGTGGGCTGCGGCACAAACGGTGGTTTTGCCGGCGAGTAGTCCTGCCAGAGAAGCTCACCCTGGGCCCACGCGCTGAAGCGTGTTTCCCAGGAGGTGAATGTGAGCTTGGACGTGAATTGTGGGGGTGGAGTTTCAAAGTCCTTCTGGCGGGCTGGTAGGACAAGGCGGACAATGGCTGAGGAGGAAAGGGCTGGAGAGGTGGAGTTGGAGATGGCACCACCGGAGGGAGCTGAAGAGTCTGCCGAACCTGATTCAGTGGCGGGAATGACTGCAGCAAATGCAGGCATGGACCGCAACTGCTCTAACACTAGGGCAGCAATGGTGGCAGCAAACTCCTTTGATTCTTCCACCCGAAGAAGCTCATCCTCTGCCCTACGTCTCTCTGCTTGTGCCTCACTAAGGGCGGCCTGGAGGGCCTCTATGGTCTCCTCTGGTGCAGGCATGGTGTGAAGATAAACTCAAGCCTAGGAGTGGAGTGAGTGAGGAGATGTGAGGTGCAAGTGAGAGAAGGGGTGAGTGAGAGTGGTCTGCTCACCGCGGTAGTGCCGAGGAAGAAGGCTGAAGAGCGACGGCACCACGGCGGCGGCTGAAGAAGACAGGACAGCCACCCACCCGGCCACTGCCACAGTGAGGCAGAGAAGCCCCGTCGTAGTGGCACGAGCAACTGCAGCTGAGGCTGATGCGATCAGGACGACGGTGGTGACGTGTGATGGTGCGTCACGAGGGGCGCTAGTGGGCGTCAGCACCGCGGTTGCGGTGGACGTCCTGATGGAGCCGACAGAGCTGGAGGTGGTGTCTGCTGCTGTGGAGGCTGCGGTTGCAATAGACGCTGCTGCTGCTGTGATCTGGGTGGCAATGTTGGCAGCCGCTGCAGCCAGTAAAGTGAGAGAAGCAGCTGTCTGTGTGTATGCTTCAGTTGCTCGACCTACGGCCGTCTGTGCAGGAGCACGGCAGGCCCTAGCGGTTGCTGCGAAGGTAGCTGCGGCTCTGGCGGCAGCGTCAAGAATGGCACCGGCCAAGCTTATCGCGTCGGTGTGCAAGGGAAGTACGGGGATGACGCCAGGAACCTCCGGTGCAGTAGATGCATCCGCTGAGTCTGCAGCGGTAGGGAGAGGTTCGGGAGCAACTGGTGTAGACGAGGGAGCTGCGGCAGGTTCGACAGGCTCGGAAATGCTAGTAGGTTGCATCCTTGGAGAGAGAGAGGTGGTGATGGTGGAAGGTCATCCGGTGTGTAAACCTGTCGATCAATTTCTGCCTCTTCCCGTTCGCGTTCGGCATCATTGTCGTCCTGCCAGTAAGTGTGATCGAGCATACGCACCCATTGTGGTGTTGGTTTTTGCACATCTCTCATTGTGCTCTGTTGTGTCCTCCCGGCTTGTGTACATCGGCGTGCAGATGACTGACGGCGAGACGCGACGCTGATGGAGTGTCGTCCGGTGGAGCCGACGCAC
>SZWC01025738.1:4520-30778 GCA_023375785.1 Penium margaritaceum
GGGGGGGGGGTGGGAATGGGAACCTTGGTGGTTGGGGGGTGGAGAGGATGCTCCGGGCCCATCAGCTGCAACCACACCAGGTTATGCATGGGGAGAGGGGGGTGGGGGAGCGTGCAGCATTGTTTGTGGGGGTGAAGGGGTCATCGAAGAGAGAAGAGCAATCGCACACAAACACACTCACACACACTCTCACACACACACACGCACACTTCCACCCAAACACACGCACCCACATAACAACACATATTCAGCGGATCTTGAGGTTCTGTTCCTCCCTCCTCAGTCCAGTTCTTCGCTAGGCATTGTTCGCCAAGCCCATCGGAGCAAGACATCATGCCAAAGGTCTCGAGCCTCTCTCGCCTCACGTCGTTCCCGCTCGGTACCCTGAAAATTGAAGCGGCTACGATCCTCATTTGAATGCATTTCTGCTGACAGGTCGAGCCTCACAACGTTCGGGAGCCGGAGAACCAACAGTTTGATGAAGAACATTTCCAGCAAACGCTGTATGCAGGCTACCCGAAAAGTATATCGAAAAGAACGCATATTGGAATGAGAATCGAATATAGGCGGACAGGATCGATTGAACGGTAAATACTTTGTTACTTGAATATTTTCAGGTTTTGAATCTGAAACCAAGGGATCGACGGTCCCTTCTATTCCTGGCATCCCCCAGTGTAGGTTTCAGTTTTTTCAAGTCCACCCTATCGGGACTGTAGACACATACCGTCCGGGAAACTCAGGCGGGTACAAGGGCAATCAACGCTCCGCGGAAGCTTATAGTCCCTGCCGATTTGTACCACTTGCCAGAAAGCCCGAAAGTGTACCGAAAAACAGAGGGGAAGTTTTTGGGTGCTACAGGAACGCAGATCGACATCACATGATCAAGAAACAGCGCCTGGAAAAAGCCGTTCTGACTGACCGTTGGCCAAAAGTTGCGAGTGATTGAAGCCACAATTCCATTTCCCGCTAGCCAAAAGAAATTGCACTCGAGGCACGAGGAACGAGACTCGCAACGAAGCTGAAACAAAACTTAAGTTTTTCCCCTCTGGTAGTGACCGACTAAGGCGAGCCGTAGTGCGGGGGGGGGGGGGGGGGGGGGGATCAGCACCAAGAGAGCCTGCGGATTGAATCCGGCCCTGTACTAAATGCAAGTATGATGAGGGATACAGGTCTGTGTTCCACCAGAGTAGAAGAGAAGACAATTAGTCCAAATATCTTACTGTTGTGGAATTTATTTATGATAACGCTTTACTAAAGTCATCTTCGATGGTTTTAAGCTTCACCATTCTATGTTTCGAGTTTTTTTGTTGAATAATTATAGAAACTGCCTCTTATTCTAAGTTAAATAGGAATTTCTTACAAATTTATCCATAAGGGAAGACCGTAGAAGTGCTCATATCTCCCTGTTATGCCGAACAGAGCGTACATGGTGAACAGGTAGAAGTTTTGAGGTAGAACACGATTTAGAATTTGGGACACTTGAGCAATTTGTAATTAAAGTGAATTGTACTTCGATGACACGTCCACTTCAACAGGGACGGAGGAGGGACATCCCTGCCAGGGAATTTCTCTCCGGAGTCTCGGTAGTGTTTGAGTCTGCTAACATGGAACACCAGATGAACTTGCATAGTATCGAGGAGTTTGAGTCGCACAACCACAGGGGTTTGTATGCGCTCGATCTCAAACGGTCCCGGCCATTGAGGCTTGAGCTTCGACCAGTCGGATCCGCGGAGTTTGATGTTTGTAGAGCTAAGAAGGACTCTGTCACCAACGGCGAATACGTCGTCGCTGCGATGTCGGTCAGCTGCTCGCTTCGTCGCTGCTTGTTTCTTCGCGAGTGTCTACCCAGTTTCCTCCCAAATGGTGGTGAAATCTCCGTGTTGAACGTCGACTGGAGGAATATTGCTACGACTTTGTAGTCCGGCTGATGTGACGGGAAGTTTGCCATACACCACTTCAATTGGAGTTTAACCCGTTGCGGTGGAAACTGCCGAATGATATGTGATTTTGGCAGTTGGGAGTTTTTGTGCCCAATCCGTCCCGTGACGTTCGCATAGTGTTCGTAGAAGTTGTTCGAGCGTCTAATTTTTCAGCTCGGTTTGACAATCGGTTTGAGGATGAAATGCCGTTGAAAGTTTAATTATGCTGCCGTTGCGAGTTATCAGTTCGCCAAAAATGCCAAAAACGGCTGGTGAATCGATCGCCTCTGTCGCTCGTGATGGTTCTTGGTACGCCATGTAGCCGCACGATGTTCTTTAGAAATAGCCGTGATGTTCCCTCGGCGGCGACGGTGGTCATTGTCGGGATGAAGTGGAACATTTTGAAAAACGCGTCGACGACCACGAGGATTACGTCATATCCAGCGGGTGTCACCGGTAATCTTGTGACGAAATCCATGGAGATGTCTGCCCATGGTTCCTTCTGAATCAGGAGCGACTGGAGAAGTCCGGATGGCCTCGTGCAACCGCTGTCTGTCTATCGCTGACATATGTTGTAGGTTTTGCAGAAGTTGGCCGTGTCGGATTGCATCTTTCCCCACTAATAGTTTTTCGCCAACTTCTTCAGCACCTTGTCCTCTCCCAAATTTCCACCTGGTCCGGTGTTGTGGCACTCCTCGAGCAGCATACGGCGAAGTTTGTCGTTGGGGGGAACGACCACTTGGTAAGTGAAGCGTCGTTGCCAGTAGGGTACGTCGAACCAGAATTTCGCTTTATCATATCCTCCGTGCTGGTCGTAACCTCGTGCAAAAAGTCGCTTGAGGTACGGGTCTCGCTGTAGCTGTAGCATTGCCACGTCCACCATTAAATCTGGTCGGCGGCTGAGTGCGTCCGCCGGATTGATTTTGCCTGGCCGGTACTCTATATCACAGTCGAACCTGGATTCAAGGAACTCCATCCATTGGGTTTGACGTTGGCTGAGATTCGGCTACGTCTTTAAATATTTCAACGCATGGTGGTCGATGCGCACGACGCATCGGCGACACCCCAGATAGCATCGCCATGTCTTGAACGCGTGCACGACCGCCGGTATCTCCTTGTGTACTGCGTAGTTGAGTTCCGGTCCTCACAGTTTTCAAGACATGTAGGCGATCGGTTGTTCGCCGTTGCCATGGTCTTGCAGAAGGACTGCCCCAATGGCTCGGTCTGATGCATCCCTGGCCATGACGTAGTCAACCGTTGGATCGGCTAATTGTAAGGTTGGCGCTCAGGTCAGAGCGTTGCGCAAAAAGGTGAACGCTTCTTGTTCGCTGTCTCCCCACAGCCAGTTGTTTTTTTTTTTTTTGAGTGAGGGCGGAAAGAGGTGCTGACACTCAGGCATAGTTCCATACGAATCGCCAGTAATAATTGCAGAATCCAAGAAAAACCTGAATTTCTCGAACGTTGGTCGGCGTCGGCCAAGTTGCACTTGCATTCTGAGCGAAGGAGATACAGTTGATGTTGTAACGTTTTGGGTTTGGGAAACATATGTAGTGAAGCCAGAAATTTCTTTGAAACTCAATAGTTATGGTGAAAATGAAATGAGGATCAAGTAATGAGGGAGGATCAACGCATCGCTCCTGTCAAATGAAATGGAAAGGAGTTCATCGTATAAGAGGGCTAAAGAGAAGGTTGACTTTGTTATGGTAGGTCTGGCAAAAATGATTCATATAATCCATGAAGATGAGAGATTCATGGAGCTACTCCGTTACATAAGAAGGAACAATAGTCAATAATCCCTTCCTCTTGGAAACATAGGCATATTGCTCAATACCTACAATTGATTGAAAGATTTCGATGAGTGAAAAATGACATGGAATGTAGTGAAAGGGATGTTCGTGGCATATTTCTTTCCAACTTGAGTCATCCAAAGGATTGAAAGCACAATCTCACAACAGTTAACTAGAGTTTTGAAAGCTTTGGCACGCATCCGTGATGCTTCTGCACAAGGGAATTTGAGGTTGGACAGGGAGGCCAAAAACAATGTCCACATCGCAGCTTAGAGCAAGCGTGAGAGACGTGTTGGTATTCATATGTGGTTGAGCCAAAGAATTTGGGGTCAAAAGCCAATAAGTGAGGGGAAATTTAAACAACATAATGAAATGAGGACTCATGAGGAGGGAGGTAAAAGACCACGGAGAAATGAATGCTTGTTACATCTGCTAATGTCCAAAACGGTACATAATAGGGAGAAGTGGGTCCTGGAGAGTATCTGAGCCTAGGACAAGCGAATCTAACACCTTATTTCCGGTATGAGCTTGACACATGCATGTGAGTAAGAGGATTGGAATGAGTTGAGAGGCATCTGAAAGTGATGCTGGAGGTATCGCTTCCAAGGAGAGTTGTCCATTAATGTGGAGTGTTCTTTCATTATAAGACATTCATATACCATATATTCTACCAAAGCTTTTCAATACGATTGCAAGGCTATGGGATTGATTGGGAAATTTTCATTACTCCTTTGAAATTTGATAAAAACAAAGTTGCGTTTGCAAATAAATAAAAGTGATGAGATGAAATTTTCCTGCTTAGGATATCTTAGGGTGAGGAAGGCAACATGCTGTCATCGATGCTTTCGAGGGGAGAGGAAGGCATTGAAGACTTTAACTCCTTGTGCCCTGATTGAACTCCTTGTGCTTCTATACAAAGTGAGGATATAACCACATCTAGACAATGTGTTTAATGGAAGGTTCATGTTGCGAGGAAGTGCATATGTAAACCAGATGTGACGTGATCCACATCACATTCGATCGTGGATGGGGGATATACTCAATAATAGAACAAATAAATTTCATCTATGTATTAATTGCACATACTTTTCTTCGAATGGAAACCCGGAACGTTTTTGTGTCTAGATCCAACGAGTAGTTGTACGTGTAACCAAGGGGTCGTACAAGGTCAGAGAGTTGAGCAATGGGAGGATGAGAAGAGATCATCGCAGAACGTTTTCTCACCGAATAAGGTGGGATTTGTAGTTTTTTTTACGGGTTGTGTGATACTTTCAGTAATGTGGAGAAGAAGGAGAGAAGAATCAAGGTGACATCAAAAGTATACCCTAGGATACATCTCAAAGATGGAAAGTAATGATGGGATTTCAAGAACAGTAGAGGTTTGTGATTTTCTCAAGAGCTAAAAAAAGGAGAGGATTAGGAGGGCATTCCTTAAGGTTGTCCAAGTGAAGGAGAGGATTTTGTCAAGGAACCGTTGAAGAGGATGCATTGATGCTGGCAATTTGTAGTAAGAAGAAGGAGAACGGGGCCTTATATGGTAGGTGCAACCTGAGCTTGAATTCTCTCATTGTTTTATTTTTTCTAGATACATTTTCTACAAGTGTTGTTGGTGCTTGCATTGGTATTGCTGCTAGTGGTGTTTCTGCTCCTGCTATTGTTGTTGGTGATGATGATATTGATATTTTTCCTCTTGCAATCCTCCGCTTCTCGTGCATGAATACACCACATTTTTCTGGTTAATTGCCAAAGTTATTCACCTGTCCACGAGTGAGCAATCACTAAGTGTAAATGAAAATTCTCCCCAAATTTCCTTGAAATCCATCCAGATTTTCCATTCACAAGATTGACAATGATCATCATGGCATGTGTATTAAAGACAATTTTGTAGAGGGAATTTATGTTCAATATTTCTATACAAGCAAGCTCTCCATCAAAATATGCAAAACATCATGGTTTGAAATTTCACCCATGCAATTTCACCCGTTCCGGTGTAATACGATTAAAAGAAGCATACACACACTTCCTCATGTGTAGGTCATTCATGAAAAACCAGTAATATTTTATACACATAAGACAGAATATTGTATTAGATAGAAGACAAATGCCAATCATAAGGAAAATCGTACACAATTTTGTAATCGTACACAATTTTTATTGAAACTATTGTGAGTTAGTTTCTTGTTAAATTGAATCGGTTGAGATGTTCTATAAACTTGTCATAAGTTTCCCATGCTTGTGGTAGAAAGTGTCTTACATTTCTAGGAATAAAAAAATCGAATTTATACGAACATGAAGAGTTTTGAAGCAGCCCACGCAACAGCTTGAGACAAGTATTCTCTTGAAAAATTGATTGACTCTGGATGACTATGTCCAAAGTGACTATAATTATTAACAATAAAATAATAAATTCATCCACTTTTAGGCGAATGTGTGTCCCTTTTTTCTGGATAAATACATAAAAGTGAAGACAATAGCATTCATTATGAAAAATCAAATTAGCCAACAACATTATTGGACAGAATTAAAGTACTAAATGCACGGCTTTTGTAGCAAACTCATGCTTTTCTAACGGAACATATAATGGAAATTTATTGTCGGCAAGAGGTTTTTGATTGACAAGTGAGATCGACTACATTAATCTACTTTTATGATTACCTTCCTAGCCATGCTGTCCAATGCGCTTGACCAATGCACTCTTTCCACTGTTTAGGGGTTTCCTACATCCGACACCGTGACTGATCTACCTCCAAAGGCAAAAGTATGTTTTGCGGTATGCTCCTAACCGTGTCACATAGAGGGATACTAAAGTGTTCTCCAACATACAAGCAGATGGAACTTGGGAAGTGATATCAGTATTCACAACGTACTAGCATACAACTATTAAGGTCCACATAATACACTCATCGCTACGCCGAGCCAACACAATTACAAGGCTAGGGGGGCACGTGGGATGACAAATTACTATGTACCATTATTCTCTCACAAATTATGAGAAATTTTGGAAGAATGTTATCCAATATCATTGATGCTCGACGAGAATCTATAGACATATCATGAAGAAGAATACGGACATCAGTCGATAAGATTAGAATGATGGTCTATTCACAGTCAAAGTTGTTCCATGGTACATGACTACCTTTGTGTATTTGTTCCCCGTCCATCTGCTACAATGTCCAATATACTTTACATGTACATGTCACAGTGTTACCTACATATAGAGACCCCACTGACCTCTTTTCTCAAAAGAATGTTTTTACTGGCATAATTCCCTAGGCAGAGAAGCTGAGGAGGGCATGTAAAATTACACAAGTGCACGAGTCCACATAAGTTGCAAACAGATATCAAAATCTGACTATTTAATATAAATGTGGTCAATTATTTACGTCAACATAATGCATTTCACATCAATTTATTTGAGCTACTGGATGGGGAGGGGAGAAGGAAAGTCTCTTTTACTACATGAGAAGGACATTCTCTTTTACATCCCGAACAATCTTCTAAGTGGTCTGCATGACTGTAGTGATTTGCGTGTGCACTGTCTCACTGGTTTATGATGTGACCTCTCGACTGGTGTACATACTCCTGCTGATATTTGACTCGACGGATGTTGAGGATGGAGGATAATGAGCGATGGCGGGAACGTCGCATCATTTTTAGGGTTGTGGCTCTCGTCTCCTTGTGCAGAGTCTCCCACTCAGTAGCAGTGTGCGTCCAGCTCCATCGACAACAGCCACCGACACTCATGCCACTGACAGTCATGGACAACTGCTCTTTGTAGCATACTCTCTCCCTGTGCATAAGTCTTGTGTGTGATCTTTCAAGATAATTCTGACTGCACAAATGCGTTTGTAGTGAAAATATTATGGTATTTTTCAGTTTTCAGGAAAAACGGACAACACTCGGGTTTGGGGCTCTCGGTCCTCTGGTAGTGCTCACCGAGAAATCCCCACAGGCTAGAAAATAGTGCATTTTCCTGATTGGTTGGAAGGCTGAGTAACAAGCCTCACACAGGTGAGGGCCTAGGTTAGTATGGGAGGAGTCTCTTCCCAAACCTCATTCTTGCTGTCAACTCAGTCATTACTCACTTCCAACTGCAGTTCTGGCGCTAACTTTTGAGTTGGGTGTTTTCTCTCACAGCTGAGCAGCCAACACTGCTCACGCGCTAAGTCTGGGCACAGCAGACCACACACTTCAGTCCAAGTTTGTGAGCCGGCATAAAATAGTCTTGTCCAAACTAGTGCAACATCATTTCAAGCTTGGTATCAGAGCCATAGCGTAGCGGATGCGGTAGAACGAGCAGCAGCAGCGGCGCACAGGTGCCAGTCAATATTGGAGGATCTCCATATGCACTAGGACAGGAGAAACTCTGTCAAATGTTTCCCGGCAGAGTTAGCCTCGCCTGGTGGTGGCTTTAAAAATGCTCCTGATGCGGGGAAAATGCTGCCGATTATTTTTTGCGTCATTGACCCCACGGCGGTGGTAGCATAGGTGGTCAGGCGGCCAACGCAAAGAGGCACAATGCTGACGGCAGAGCCGACGCATGTGGCGACGACACCGTTAAGGAGCAGGGAAGTGTCCCCGCTCCATTTTCTTTTCTAGCTCCTCCTCTCTGTACCATGTGTTCCCTTCCTACCCGGCATACACTTCCTGTTGGGTGCAGCCACATGAGCAGTTGTGGAATCAGCCCCGCTAGACCCAGAAACTGGAGATCCAGGAGGAGAAAAAAAATCGAGACTACCGATTCCCCTCACTTGCTGCCTGCCACGCGGGAGGAGCAGCAGCAGCAAGGCAGCAGCCATAGCAGCAGCATTAGCAGCAGCCGAGTAGTAGCTCTAGTAGCCGTAGCAACAAAAGCAGCAGCTGTGTGGTGGCTGGAGTAGCGTGCAGTAGCCGCATGGCAACTGGAGCAGCACACAACAAGAGTTGGAGCAGTGTAGTATCAGCAAACGCTACAGTAGTGGCAACAGCGGCAGCAACAACAACAACAACCGTAGCAGCAAAAATAGCAACCACGACAGCAGCTTGCGGTGATCATAGCATCAGCACGCAACAGCAATATTGTGCAGTGGAAGCAACAGTTGTAGCGGTAGCAGCAGTAACAGCGGTAGGTGCCGCGGAAGCGGCGCAGGTTTCTGAGCAGCTTCAACGGGCTGCCGGCCACCAACTAGATGGCCGGGTATTTCTGAACTGGCAGGATATTTCTGAAAAAAAATGTCGTTTTGTCTCCTTAAAAAACTCGTCTAGAAAAGTAGTTACTGATTTTTTTCAACTTTTACTGTCACTCAATAACAAACACAAGACTAGTGGCAGCGTCCTCCACCCGCTACCATAGCCGGACACGAAACCGCTAGTACTACGCAGTCCAACTCTATTAGCGCGACGCTACTTAGTGATCTAGTCGGCGATCTACAGCAGCAGGTTGATGACTTGCAGACACTCCTCGCCATCTTACAGTCCATCCATAAAGGCACAGTCTAGCCACCTCTTCTTGGCCAGCCTGGTCCCATAGTCTCTACCGCGACGTAGACAATAATCCAGCAACACCAGCAACATCAACATCAGTCTGTCTCCACTATCATAGGTTCTTTAGGCACTACAACCAGTACTCAGTGCAGGCCAAAGGATTTTGAGACACCACCATCCCACCTTGAGGTTGGAGAGTTTGCATCCTAGGAGCTACTATTTTGCCTGTGGGCTTAGGGTGAGGATCTCTGGCCATACAACACCGTGAAGTACAGCTCCTCCATCCTCGAGTAGTGGTTGACACAGGCTGTGCAGTTAGGGTCCTTGTCTTCGCCGCAACAGAGAGTGATCGCACTACCTCAAGCCCATCATCGTCGATCCTACTGCCGGTACCGACCCTGACCCCCGTGAGGCTTGGAGTACCCTCACACGTCCCTACCGTCCTTTTGGCCAGGCCGTTGCCAGTCACCTTCTGAGGATTTTCAGCGACCTCAAGATGGGTGACTTAATGTCCGTCATTGCCTATTGGCGCCACGCACAAGATCTTCTCCGCTAGCCGCTCTTCTCACCATCAGTAACAGTGCAACTCCCGATCATGCAAAGATCCTCGTCGACTTTGACCTCGAGATCTTGGAGGCCATGGTGTCCGAGGGTACTCTGATGTCCTGGTTTTACTCCCGGTTCTTGGACTGGGAGGAGGCTATTCACGACACTTGCATACACCGTGGAGACACAGAGGAATTAGCAGGAGTCAGCTCTACCTCTCCTATGCCTTCGTCGACTGAGATCCCTGGTGTCACTGGATTCACGCGTGGTGCTGGCCGTGGCAAATGGGGACGTGGGAAGAAGGAGAAGGGCAAGACCCAGCAGCCGTCCGACAGCAGCTCCTCCCGTAGTAGCTCTCGTCTCCCACAACTATGGCCAGCCAGATCATGGTTGTTAGACATGCCCACTACCCACTAACGAGTCTCGTGTCGTCAGCACCATGCATCGTGAGCGTGAGCGGCGCCTTGGTACCGCTGCAGCTACTACTGCCCCTCTTGTTAGCGCTTCCTCCACTTCATTTGCAGCAGTCTCCTCCACCGACACTGCAGCAGTCATGACGACATTACGGAATCCTTTCATGCCTTCTGTCGGACTAGCTGTTGCATGGACTCCGTATGCGGCGTGGTCACCTCCACTGTTACAGCTCAGCTACACCTCCACTCCTCCCTCCGACATGGCCATGCTGCACTACCTCCAGACTCCCGAGCCCTCTACTCGGGAGCGCCAGTTGGAGTAGTTAATTGTGCACTGCCTTGGCATCCCTCCTTGTGAGCCCAAGGGAAGTACGAATTGTATGTCTGCTAGTCAGGAGGTCCCAAATAGTTGTCAGACTGAGACTGCTCTCCCCGGTGATACTCCTATGGATGGCCGCTGTGTTTCTACTCCCCTTTTGGATGATGTTACCTGGCTTGATGATGTGAAGACACGTTTTGTGTCTTAGTCTCATGCGCAGCACCAGTTGCCTACGTCATGTCAGGTTGCTCGTTGCAATGTTACCACATCTGTCCATGACCCTGATGGCACCTTATCAATTCCGGCGCTACGTATCACATGGCATCTTGTCGTCAGGCGTTCAGTGTGCTTGGCCCGATTGGTGATGTCCAGAGTGTTTGGAGTGGGTCCGGTGAGGTACAACCTGTTCGTGGTGTTGGTGTTGTCCATTTTTGGAGGTCCGTCTGGCGACGTCTACATCACTGATATGTTGTATGTACCTGGCCTTGAGCTCAGCCTTCTGTCCGTCACTGCTCTCGACTATATGAGCATGGATATTCTGCACTCTCGTGGCATTGGCATAGTCACTCTTCGTCCATCTCGTCATGTGATGTTGTGTGTATAATCTCATAATGACTTGTGTTACGTCACTCATTTTTCTTCTATGTCTTCACTCCTGTCTTTGGATTGGACGCCTGTGTTTTTCACAAGCACTCTATCCTCACAACATACTCACCTCCTTCACCATCGTCTGTGCCACATACACGGCTCTATCGTTCAGAGCATGCTTCACACGCAACCTGTCCTTGGCCTCGATCCAACTACCATTCAGTTGCCTTGCAGAACTGAATGCACCTACTCTGCTCAGGGTAAGATGCACAGGTCATCTTATCCTGTCTCCTCTTCCCGTGCCTCCCACCCACTTGAGCTGGTCCATTCTGACCTCATGAGTCCCTTATCTGTCGAGTCCGTTGCGGAGCATGGTCGTTACGTTCTCACCCTCACTGACGACTAATCTTGTTTTCAATTAGTTTTCTGCCTTCGGCAGAAGAGTGATATTGCGGTTGCGATTCATGATTGGCTCATAGCAACAAAGCACAAGTGTGGTCGTCCCCTTTGTCACTTCAGTTCTGACCGCGGTGGTGAGTTCATGGGGGAGGTAGATGCTTTCCTCAGGAGTTGTGGCGTCAGACATGAGACGTCTGCTTCCTACACCCCGGAGTACAACGGTGTCTCCGAGCGCTGGAACCGCATCATGGTTGATGCGGTCCGTACTATGCACATTGAGTCCGGCCTATTCGAGGGCTTCTTTGTCGAGGCCATGTTGTACATGAGTTGGGTTTGGAACCGAGTTCTCCACGTTCCCTCGTCAAGTCATGTAACTCCCTTCCAGTATTGGTGTGGACAGCACGTAGACCTTCGTCCTGTGTGCGTCTTAGGTTTGCGTCACCCGCATCTGGCTCTTGGAAGAACAACGAAATGGCAAACTGGCTCCCCGTGGTCGACTCTGTAACTTTCTTGGAGTGTCTCATCAGTCGAAGGCTTGGAGGTTCTAGGATCCTATCCGGCATTGCATCATCGAGTCGTGTGATGCTCTATTCTTTGAGGAGATTTTTTTTGCACGATCTTCCTTTTGTCCGTGCCGGAACGCTTCCGAGCCTATCGCCGCCATCGCATGGGGGATATTCTGCACTAGTGTACGATGTTGCTCCCTGTCCGTTAATGTCCAAAGTCCCTGATCCCACCGAGTCACCTACACCTCCATGCTCACCAGACACTCCCACCGTACCAGAGTCCCCATCTGAGTCTATTCGTGAGGGTACTGACCACACATGTGAGTCCACTTCTTTGGCCGCTGACACCGCCGACCATGCGCCTGAGTCCACCTCTTCGGTCGATGACACCGCCAACCAAGAGACTGAGTCTACTGACTCCGCCGCAGACTCTGTCACACAGGCGACGGATGAAGTCGCTCCGCTCACTGCCTCAGTCGACCAGTCCAACAGTTTTCCTACGTCAGACTATCCAGTGAAGCAACCAGTCGTTTCCTTGCATCCTCGACCCCGGTACATCCACTCCTCTAGTGTTGGTCCAAAATACTCCTGGCGGTCGTTTTTGTCCTGGCATCCCAGAACCTCCATCAGGCGTACGTCCTGCCATTATTTGGCCGCCTCCGGCCGCTACCCTCCGTCCCACGCCCCCTTCTTATACTGTTGTGAGAGGGGATCCGGGGACGAAGGCATTGGGTCTAACTGTCCTTGCCGTCGTTACAGCGGACCCTCATCCTAGATCCACACTGGGTTATGCCCTGATTTCTGAGGAGCATTGGCGTGTTGTCTCCGTCTCGTTGTCTCGTGCTCCAGTAGGTCTTGGTACCACTCCTCTGTTGAAAGTCGGTCCGTCTTTACAGACAATCGATCCACAGAGCCTTTGTGAGTCTAGGGCTGTACCTGATGTTGTCCATTGGGACGTTGTTTGCAAGGAGGAACTGGCTACCATTGATGAGCATGTTGTGTACGAGCTGGTCCACTTGCCCCCTGGCCGTAAAGCCATTGGAGCCATGTGGGTTTTCCGTCGCAAGTGGAAGCCAGAGGGCACTCCGGACAAGTACAAAGCATGGCTAACCGCCAAAGGCTTTGCACAGGTACTAGGATTGGACTTCGACCAGGTTTTTACACCGGTTCGCCATTTCACCACCAGTCGCGCGCTCTTCATAATGGTCACAGAGCTTGGCTAGTTGCTCCACCAGATGGACGTGAGCCATGCCTTCTTGCATGGAGCTCTCGACGGTAAGGAGCTCTACATGGTCCAGCCCCCAGGTTTCGAGGATGGCACGGGTCGTGTTTGGCGACTACGGAAGGACTTCTAAGGCCTTAAACAGTCGTCCAAGTGCTAGAACATTGAGATCAGCCACACCCTCTTGAAGGATGGCTTGGTGCACAGCACCGTAGATCCAGCTCTCTTCTTCACCCCACTGGATACCACCCTTATCATTGTGCTCATCTATGTGGACGATGTACTCATCACATCCCCTGACCTCACCGCTGTCCCGCGAGTGAAGGATTTACTATAGTCCAATCTTGGACTTGCATAGGTTGGACATTGAGATCCAGCACGACCCTGCCCATGAAATTGTCCATGTGCATCTGGCAGCCTATGTTCAGATGTTTTTTGAGCACTTTGCAGACCTCTTGTCCACCGTACCCAGTATATCCACTCCCATAACTCCAGACGGCCAGATCAAGCTAAAAGGTTCTGATGCTGACACACTGGGTGCGAGTGTGGACGTGGCTACCTTTCTACGTGTCATTATGTCACTCATATTCCTCGCCACCATGACACAGCGAGATATTACCTTTGCCGTGAACCTACTGGCTCCGTTCTCTTTGTCTTCACACCAGCTGTACTTAGATGTAGCAATTTGTATGGTACGATACGTTGTCTCCATCCCACGTTGTGGATTGACGTTCTGCCACCAGCCCTTTGTAGTCGCTGAGGGCTACACGAACAGTGATTGGGCTGGAAGCGCAGATGGCAAGAGCCGCACTAGATAAATCTTCCTTGTTGGCAGCAAAGTTTTCTTGTGGTGTAGTGGCAATTAGGGGTACATTGCATGTAGTAGTGCAGAGACAGAGTACGTGGAATTGGGCGCTGGTGCATGCGAGGGTGTGTGACTCTATTATCTTTTGAATGAGTTTCATCAGCCTGCATCGCCCATCACACTACATTGTGACAATGAGAGTGCCATTGCCATTGAAGAGAATAAATAGTATTCATCACACACGCACAAAGCACATCAATGTGGAGTATCACTAGGTGCGCACTTTGTTACGTGAGGGTAGCATCCACATTGTGTGGGTCGGGACTATGCGACAGCTGGTTGACTTCTTGATCAAGGTCGTCAAGCGTGCATCATTCACAAGGGCTGTTAGTTTGGTTGGTCTACATCCGTGAGCGTATTGTCTTGTATGTGTGAGCTCCCATATCCTGGCTCATGTATCCCCTCGCTCTTCGTGTCCCTTGTTAGACTGTAGGGGCATGAGACCATGGAGGAGTGTGGCTTGTGTTGTGCAATGTTGATGTATGACCTATGCACGTACATGTATATTTGAGCCCATGGATCCTGGGGGAGAGTTGTGATTTGTGTGTGCACTATCTCATTGATATGTGCTGTGACCTCTCGGTTGGTGTACATGCTCATATAGATGGCTGACTCGGCGTATGTTGACGATTGCGGGCATTGACTGATGGAGGGGACGTCGTCCTGGTTTTCACACATCTCTCATTGTGCTCTGTTGTGTCCTCCCCGCTTCCATATATTAGTGTGCAGATGATTGACGGCAAGACGTGATTCTATTGGAGTATTGACCGGTGGAGCCGACGCACGCTAAGGTTTGTACACATTTTGCTGGAGCCTCTTCCCCCAGACGCATGACGTGCTGAGCTCCATCGGTGGGCCTCCTCAGCAGACACGCCTCTGGCGGTGACTGCCTCCGCAGACGTTGCCTGGACATGTCTTGTCCCAGATGTGATTGCACGGTTGCACTTGCAGTGCCATGCTCTGCTTAGGGTCCGAGTTTCAGATTATTCGGGCACTATTGTGCTTGGGGTCATTCTTGCCTCGACGCTGCCTGGGTTTCGGCAGTCATAAATCCTTGCTGCTGTTTTTCTGATGATTTTGACCGCACGAATGCGTTCGCAGCGCGATTATTTTGGTGTGGTCCAGTTTTCAGGAAAAACGGACGACGCCCAAATTTGGGCCTGTCGGCTGCTTGGCAAGGCTCACCGAGAAAACTCAGCCTGCCAGAAAACAGAGAATTTCCTGATTGGTTGGCGACCTAAGTAACAAGCTCTACGGAGCTGAGCTAGACCTAGTTCTGTCAGGGTTCTCTCAGTTCCATTCATTCTCAGTTGCTAATCACTCATTTCTCAGTTTTGTCTACCTTTCTGGCGCTAACTCCTCAACGCACATTTTTCCTCTCACAAGTCTCAGAGTAGCTAGAGGGGTCAACGAGCATGGGGCCATGCCTACTCCAGCCACATTGCAGCCCCAACCAGCCGCTCTAGACTAGTTTCTAGCTTGGTATCAGAGTCGGAGCGCAGCAAAAGCAGGAGATCTGAGCAACACCGAGGTATACAGGTCCCAGTCTATGCCGTCGGTTCCAGAAATGTGTTCGTGCAGGAAAACTCTCTTGGAATGCTTCCGGCAGAGTTAGCCCACAGGGGGGCGTTGTCAAAACACTCTCGACGTGGGGGAAATGATACCGAAACATTTTCTGGCAGTACTGACCCCGCGACGGCTGTAGCGTTGGCGGACTCGCAGCCAAAAAACCGACGGGCGACGCCGTGATGGCACCAAACAAGGGAAGTCCCTTGTCTCCCTACCTTCCCTCCTTCCCTTACTACTACCACCGCAAGAGCAACGACACCTAGCACTATAGCAGCTGCGGTAGTAGCAACAGCGCACCCGCGGTTGCCGCAACAGGCACTGTAGCAGTTGCGGCCGTAGCAAAGCCACAACAGCCAAAGTAGCAGCTATGGCTGTAGGACAACCGCAGCCGTAACAGCAACAATAGCGCAGCCGTGGCTGCTGCAGCAACCATAGCAGCCATGGTAGCCCTAGTAGTCGTAGCAGTCGTAGCAGTCGTAGCAGCCACACCAGCCGTAGCAGGCGCGGAAACCGTAGTAGCCGTAATAGCCACGGTAGCCACAACAGTCGTAGCATCCGCATAATCGTACCAGTCGCAATAGTCCCAATGAGCTGCCACACCTACATCGGCCAGAGTAGTCGCGGCAGCCGCAGCAGTTGCAACAGCCGTAGCAGCCGCAATAGCCGTAGCGGTCGTAACAGCTGTAGCAGCCGTAGCAGCCGTAGCAGTCGTAGCAGTCGCAACAGCCTTAATAGCCGTGGCACCCACAACTACAGGCACCGTAGCAGCAGCAGCTATAACAGCTGGAACAATATCAGCAGTAGTAGCGGAGCGGCCACAAGGATGAAATCACCCCGCTGCTGATGTCAGCAATGGAAAAAAGCCCGAGTGGAGAGGGGTCCTCCTCTGTTGGAGGACCCACTCGTTCCCCTTTTTTACAACAGCTGTAGCATTGCAAAAACAGTAGCAACAACAGCAGCAGCCGCTGATACAACAGCAGCAACCGCTACAACATTAGTTGCAGCCGCCACAACAACATCAGCCTTCATTGCAATGATAACAGCAAGAGCCGCATCAACAAATGCAACTACAACAACAACAGCAGCTGCCACCGCTGCTGTAGCACCATTACCAACAACAGCAGCAGCAGCAGCAGCAGAAGCAGTAGCATTAGCAAAAATAACAACCCGCAGGCTTTTTCTTAGCCACATTGGCTCGCCAGATCCTTTGGCTGCCATTTTCTAGGAGCTTATAGCGCTGACACAACAGCTTACAACACTGCAGCCTCCGACAGCACAGGGCCATACTAGCATCCCGCCGCCCTTCCTTCCTCCCGGGTATGCTAGTCCCACTGTCTTTACCGCCACTCACTACTTCGCACAGTAGCAGACCCAACACCAACGTCAGATTGTGTCTTCAGTCCTCGGTCCCACTCTGGGTGCCGGTCGCAGGCCAAAGGACGTTGAGTCTACGCCCCCACCGCTCCAGGCCGGAGTAATTCCAGAGTTGGGAGCTCAGCTTCCGTATCTGGACGTAGGGTGAGGGCCCGTTGCCATACTACATCCTCCCCTACAACTCCACCCAGGCCGACTAGTTGCATGATGCTGGTCACACCGTGCGTGTCCTCATCCCCGTCACCCCTCTAGCTACACGCCTCGCCATCGAGCCCTTCCTCGGTGACTTCACCATCGACGAGACTCCAGACCCCGCCACTGCGTAACACGTTCTCACATACCCGCATTGTCTCTCTAGCAAAGCCGAGACCAGCCGCTGCTTCGGGAGTTCAACTCCCTCCACAAGGGGGAGATGGATTCAGTTACCTCCTACTGGCAGCGCGCGGAATGCATCCTCCGCCACCTGGGTGACGTCGCTCCACCGCCTCTCTCCGCTCTCGTGACCATCAAGCACGGGGCCATCGACATCTTTGTTGACGTCTTTGTACACTACTCCCAGGAAATCCTCACCATGATGGCGGCCAAGGACACCTCATGCCCTGGGCATATGAGCTGTTCCTTAAGATTGAGGAGGCTCGTCTGAAGTCGCGTCCTACCCCTCTCTGTGATGACGTCGCATGGCTTGATGACTGGCAGTCTCGTTTTGTACCCCCGTCCACCGTGTTCTCGTCTCTTGCTTGTTGTCTTGTGACTGTTAGAGACCTGGCGACACTGGTCCAAGACCCTACCGAGACCTGGATCATTGACTTCACATGAAAGCCTGTTTCGAGGCCTTCAGTGTGCTTGGTCCAGTTGCCGACGTGTCCAGTGTCAGGACGGGCTTTGGTCAGGTGTTATAATTCCACAGCGTCGGCGTCGTTTCTTTCCGTGGTCCCGATAGAGATGTGTTTGTGACCAATGTCCTCTTCGTCCCCGGTCTTGAGCTCGGCCTTCTGTCTGTCACTACCCTTGACCGCATGAGCATGGACGTCTTGCACTCGCATGGTGTTGGCACTGTGTCGTTGCGTCCGTCCGGTCGTGTTTACCTGCATGCCACCGCCCGTGGCAGCTTGTGGTACGTGCCTCGTCCATCCACACTTCCATCCGTCCCCTCCCCGTCGGCCGACACAGGCCACGTGTTTGTCACCAACACGCTCTCTGCGCAACACACACGCCTCTTGCACCGCCGCCTCTGCCACATCCACTTTGCTGTCATCGATAGCATGCTTCGCACCCAGTCAGCCAAGGGCCTTGATCCAGCCTCCTTTCCCTTGACATGTCCCACTAAGTGCATTGATTACACTCATGGAAATATACACCGGTCCACGTACCCTCTGTCCTCCCCTCGTACGTCAGCCCCTCTGGACTTCGTCCATTCTGATTTCATGGATCCACTTCCGATAGAGTCCGTCAGGGAGCACGGACGCTATTTCCTGATCCTCAACGATGACTACTCGTGCTACCGCTAAACCTTCTGTCTTCGAGAGAAGAGCGATGTTGCTCCCACCATTTGGGACTGGCTTATCCGTGCGGAGCACGAGTGTGGTCGTCCTCTTCGCCGCTTCCGCTCTGATCACGGGAGCAAGTTCATGTGGGAGACCACGACCCTCCTCGCCTCCCGTGGCATCCATCATGAGATGTATGTGCCTTACATGCTAGCCTAGAATGACATCTTCGAGTGGTGGAACTGTACCATGGCCGACGCCGTCCGTACCATGTGAGTCAATCTGGTATCTCTGATGGTTTCTACTTCGAGGCCATGACCTACATGATGTGGGTCTAGAACCGGATTCCCCACGGACCCCTTCTCTGCTAGTCCACACCGTACTAGTACTGGTGCAGTGAGCCGGCTTACCTCCGTCCCGCCAGTGTCTACGGCTGCATAGCCATTGTGTGGTTGCCCGTCCCGCATCAGGGCGGCAAGCTCGACCCCCGTCGGTGTCCCTGTACCTTCCTTGGCGTCTTGCGTCAGTCCAAAGTCTCGCGCTTTAGGGATCCCTCCTGTCACTGCTTCATCGCGTCACGCGACGCTCTCTTCTTTCAGGAGCTGTTTCCTCGTGACCTCGTTCGCTCTTGCTTGTCGATGTCCCTCCCATTGCGTGGGAGAGTGGTGAGTCCATCCTCTGTCCTGCCGCTTCCGGACGACACATCGCCTGCACCTACTGGTCCCTCCGGGCTGGCATTCCCAGTCGTGTCCACTGGTCCCTCCGGGTCGGCATCCCCACTCGCGTCTGCTGGTCCCTCCGGGCCGGCATCCCCAGTCGCTTCTGCTGGTCCCTCCGGGCCGACATCCCCTGTCGCGTCCGCTGGTCCCTTCGGGCCGACAGCCCGAGATGCGTCCGCTCGCCCCTCTGAACTGGCAGTTCCATCCGTGTCTACAGGTCTATCCGGGTGGCAGCTCCGTCCACGTCCGTTGGTCCCTCTGGACCAGCAGCTCCGTCCGTGTCCGCCGGTCCCTCCGGGCTGGCAGCCCCGTCCACCTCTGCTAGCCCCTCTGACTCGCTCCCGGCTTTTCCCTTTGTGACATCTCCCGCCCCACCGCGCTACACGCGTGGCTTGGGCGATAGCCTCCGACCTAAGCCATCAGGGAGCACGCAGACCGCGGCACCGCGTCCTTTAGTGCCTCGGCCCACTGTCGCTCCACGTGTCTCGTTGCCTCTTGACAGACCTACTTCCACAGTCGTGAGTGGGGACCCTGGCACCAAGGCCCTCGGCCTAACCACATCGGCTCTCATTACAGACCTCCACCCGGGCTCCGCACTGGGCTACGTCATGCTCCATCAGGAGCACCGGCAGGCCTTCACGGTCACACTCGCACGCATCCCACCTGGGGCTTGAGACACGCAAGCCCTCAAATTCCGCTCTACGGCACGTCTAGACGACCCAGCCATCCTTCACGAGACTCGTGCTGTCCCGGAGGCCGCGCACTGGGATGATGTGTGCGCCGACGAGCTCAACGTTTTCTGACATCATCACGTCTATGACCTCCTAGACCTCCCTTCTGGCCGGAAGGCCATTTGGGCCATGTGGAACTTTTGGCGCAAGTGGAAGCCCGACGGGTCCTTGGACAAGTACAAGACCAGCCTCACAACTAAGGGGTTTGCTCAGATCTTCGCCCCGGTTGGCCATTTCTCCAATAGCCAGGTCCTCTATGGTCTGGTTGCCCAGTACGGATGGGAGCTGCATCAGGTGGATGTGAGCAACGCCTTTCTCCATGGCTCCTTGGAGGGCGAGGAGCTCTACATGGTGCAGTCCCCAAGGCTCGACAATGGCTCTGGCAAGCTCTGGCGGCCGCGAAAGGCCCTCTATGGCCTAAAGCAGTCATCTTGTTGCTGGAACCAGGAAATCAGTCGCACGCTTCTCAGTGGCGGCCTCCTTTGCGGCACTGCAGACCCCACACTATTCATCGGCCCGCGAGGAAAGACCTTCACCGCTGTCCTGGTCTTCGTCGACGACCTGCTCATTGCGTCACCGAACGCAGCTGCCATTTAGTCTGTCAATGACCTCCTACACACCACGTACCAAATGAAGGACCTCGGGTCTCGCCGAGTCTTCCTAGGTATGGAGCTCGAGCATGATCGCTCCCAGGTCGTCCTGCACGTCCACCAGGCAGCCTACGTCCAGACCATGTCCGCTCGCTTCATCGAAGATGTGCTCCTCATGCCGAGCGCATCCTCACCCATGTCACCGATGGCCAGGCGAAGCTGAAGAGCTCTGATCCTGCTGTGGTGGGAGAACCAGTTGACGTGACCACGTGAAGTGGTCACTAATGTTCCTGGCGCCGACGACGTGCCGAGACATTGCATTCACCGTCAACCTCCTGGCTTAGTTCTCCTCGGAGCAACGTCACCTCCACTTCAAGGCCGCGATCCGAGTACTATGCTATGTCGTTTTGACTCCACGACGAGGCCTCATGTTCCACTGACATCCGTCAGTTGTTGCAGTGGGCTACACCGATAGTGACTAGGCCAGCAGTCCGGATGGCAAGAGCCGCACTGGTTGGATCTTTCTCGTTGGCGGCACGGCTGTATCCTTGGCGTAGTGGCAAGCAAGGATGCATTGCACGCAACACTTCTGAGGCTAAGTATGTGGCCCTTGGCTCTGGCGCATGTGAGAGCGTGTGGTTGCATCGCTTGTTGTCCGAGTTGCGTCAGTCTGTCGCATCCTTCACGTTGCACTCTGACAATGAGAGTACCATGGCCATCGCCAACAATGATGGCATGCATCACACATGCACAAAGCACATCAATGTCGAGTATCACTATGTGCGTTTGTTGTTGCATGACGGCAGCGTCAGCATCGTGTGGGTTGAGACAGCACGAGAGTTGGCTGACTTCTTGACCAAAGTACTCAAGGACTCATTCAAGAGGGTTGTGAGTGCGGTCGGTGTGCGTCCGTGAGCTGCCCTCTTTGTCCCTGCCCTGCATACCTGCCTGTCTGTCTTCGGGGAGCTTGCCTGTCGGTTGGATGTGTCACTGCCCATCTTTGTGAACTGCGCCTGTGAGTCATGGGGGAGTGTTAGTTTTTGCGCCCATTCTCATTGCGCTCTGTTGTGTCCTCTCGGCTTGGGTACATCGGCGTGCAGACGACTCACGGCGAGACGTGATGCTGCTGGAGCTTCAACCGGATGAGCCGACGCACACTGAGGTTTGCATGCACTTTGCTAGAGCCTCTTTCCAAAGTCGCATGACGTGCTCAGCTCCATCGGCGGGCCTCCTCAGCGGTCACGCCGCTGGTAGTCACTGCCTCCGAGAAAATTCAGCCTGCCAGAAAATAGAGAATTTCCTAATTGGTTGGCGACCTGAGTAACAAGCTCTATAGAGCTGAGCTAGGCCTAGTTCCGTGAGGGGTCTCTCACTTCCATTCATTCTCAGTTGCTAATCATTCATTTCTTGGTTCTGTCTGCCTTTCTGGCGCTACCGTACTACCGCAATTATTCGAAAGGTAATTGATTCTTATCATTTCCAAACACGCAAAAATACTCATGGGTACTTCTGTAATAGTTGTATATTTTTTGTCTTGGCTTCAAATTAATGCGGGAAAAACACTCTCACGGGGTAGTTCAATGCAGGGCGTTGCCTTGGGTTGCGAGCGAGGGCAACGTCCCCAGCAAGCGCGGATGTCGCGTGGACATCGATAACGTCCACGCGAGGGACGACCGTCAATGCGGTCCCTCCAGTTGGTGAGAGCAAATTTGGTCGCGGGGGTCCTCGTCACGAGTTTCTCCCACATGAGGACATGACATGGCCGGCACACTTCAAATTTCTACTGGGCTTAAACACCAGGAGGGCACTTCCCAGAACGGCTCAAAACTCGGTCCCGGTACTTTGAATAATCCCGAAAAAAACACCTTGGCAAAAACACATACGAATAATTGCGGTATTACGGTAACTCCTCAGCGTGCAGTTTTCCTTGCAAAAGTCTTAGATTAGCTACAGGGGGCAGCAGTGCAAAGTAACGAGGGTGGGGCCATGCCTACTCCAGCCACGCTACAGCTCAACCAACCGCTCTAGACTAGTTTCCAGCTCGTCGCATCGTTTTGAGCGCTGTGGCTCCCGTCTCCTTGTGTGGAGTCTCCCACTTGGTAGCAGTGTGCGCCTAGCTCCATCGACAGCACCCACTGGTGCTCATGGCACCGACACTCATGGAGGACTGCTCTTTGTAGCATACCGTATTACCGCAATTATTTGAAAGTGTTTTTGCGAAGGTATTTTTGGTTTTTTTTTTTCAAAGAACCAGGACCAAATTTTGTACTGTTATGGAAGTGGCCTCATGCAGTTCACAACTAGTAAAATTCGAAGTGACCCGGTCGTGTCATGTCCTTGTGGGTGGAACTTTGGAGTAGATGGACCGCTTGGGGACCGAATTTGCTCGCTGGAACTCGATCAAGCAAATCGACATTCGCCCACGCGTGGATGATGTCCACGCGCCGTCCACGCTTTGTGGGGCGATGCCCTCACTTAGACGCGAACACCCTCCACAGGAACACCCTCTACTTCAACTTTTGCCGTCGACAAAAGTCGAAGTGACCTTCCAAGGCATTTTGTTCCGGATTTCTTCAAAGCAAATGTAGAACTAACTAACAACGATTACAGAAGAACCCAGGAGGAGTAAATGACCGGATATAAAAGTGCTCATGATTAATTTCCTTCTGAATAATTGCGGTAGTACGGTACTCTCTACCTAGGCTTAGGCAACCATAACTCTCGTGCGTGATTTTTCTAGCTGATTCTTACTGCACGACTGCGTTTGCATCACACATATTATGGTGTGATCCAATTTTTAGGAAAAACGGACGACTCCCGGGTTTGGGGCTGTCGTTCCTGTGGCAGGGCTAACCGAGAAACCCCACAGGCTAGAAAATAGTGCATTTTCCTGATTGTTTCGTAGGTCGAGTAACAAGCCTCACATAGGTGAGGGCCTAGGTTAGCGCGTGAGGAGTCTCTCCACCAACCTCATTCTTGCTGTCCGCTCAGTCATTATTCACTTCAACCTGCAGTTCTGGTGCTAAATTTTGAGTTTGAGTGTTATCTCCCAGAGCTGAGCAGCCAGCGCGGCTCAGGCGCTAAGTCTGTGCACAGCAGGCCACACTTGTCAGTCTAAGTGTGTGAGACAACATATAATAGTCTTGCCCAGACTAGCGTAGCAAGATTTCAAGCATCCCTCAGTTAGTGTGCTGTTTGCAAATGGTTCAGCAAGAGTTGTATGCCATTGCTAGAAAGAGAAAACAAAACATTAAGTGATCACCAGCTTGGCGACTAACACCTGACAACTTGAGCATTTCATCAGAACACAATGTGCTTTCTGAATCTGTCCTCTTCTTGGACCTGAACTCCTTCCCTCCCTTGGAATCCAAACATGGACAACACTCCATCAAAAATATTTGATCTGCTTCCCACTTTGATTCGTGCCCCACAACCATTCTAGAGTTGTTGCATATATACACCTATTTGAACTCATTGGTGCTCGTCGAACCATGAATACACAATGTATTTGATTCTCAGCTTGGATGCAGAATGACGCACACGGGCGGATCTAAGCCTGCTCCCACTCCCGAAGAATATCAAAAGCAGACGGAGTCTCCCACTCGTCGGACGACACCACTGGCTCCACAACCTCCTGCGCCCTCCCGCTCGACCCTCTTTTCTCCTGCGCGCCTTTGCTGGACTCGGATCTTCTCGCGCCCGTCGTTCCGACCCCTTCGTCCATCCTCACATCATCCTCCACTCCCCCCGCCTCCTTTGAGGCCGCCGCCTCTGCACGGGTGGCTTTTACACCGGCCTCAGGCGAGGACGAGACTGGAGAGGAGACCATCTGAGAGGCCTGGATGATCAATCTTCGGATCTCCTCGCCGACCTCCAGGCCACAGTCGTCCACGACTCGCCCCAGCGCTCGCACATTCCTCCACAGTCCGAATTTGCCGCACCTCCGCACGCACGATTCGACCAGCCCCACTCCGGGCTCCACTCCTTCCCTCGCCATGCCCACCACAATCTCCGCCGCCAACTGGGCCTCCCTCCTCGCTCCCCCGTGCACCAAACACCGGGCGATGTCTCCCAGCGCCCCGGGGGTCGCAGCCTCCGGACACTGCTCCCTCATGACCCGCAGTGCTTCCCTCGCTGACCTGGCGTTCAGCGCGGGGCCCACGGCCTTGATGGCGTAGCGCCACGTGTACTCGTCCAGGTCAGCGCCAGCCTCCACGGCTCTCCTCAAGTACGCAAGGACAGGGTTCAGCACCTCGCCGAAGCCACCGCCGGAGCTCCTGTTCCTGCCACTGTTGCCGGGCGGTGGTTGGCCATCTACCCTTTTCCGATACCAACTTCCACTCACCCTCTCACTCTCACTCCCGCTTTCGCTCCCACTTCCGTTAGAAGTCCCACCCTCTTCCCTGCTCTCCTTCCCATCGCCGGCGCTAGACTCACCATCGCCCAACAACAAAGCAGAGCCGTCAGTCCCACTCCCCTCTCCCATTCCACCACTCACACCACTCAAACTGCTTACTGCGCTGACGGTGCTTGCCTCTTCCGCTGTATCGGCGCCGCTGCTTGTTGGCTCCACCAGCCACGCCTTGCTGCTGCGACCACTGCGGCCGCCAACGGCGCTGCTGCTGCTTCTGTAGCCTCCCGCACTCGCGCCGCTCCTTACCTCACTGATGTCATGCGGCAAGTCGAAAAGTTCAGATAGATTCGAGGAGGAAGGAGGAGGAGGAGAAGAAGGCAAGGGCCGCTGCGCTGATTGCATCTCCCCAAGGAAAGCCGCCACAGCGTCGGCCTGCTCACGGAAAGCGATGCAAGCGAGCATAACAAGAGAGCAGGAGGGTGGGAAGGAGGGGGGTGAGGAAGAGGGATCTTTGGAAAACCGTGGGAGAAATTGTTGTGTAGTCGTTCGAATACAACTACATCTCTAGGGCAGCCACTCCCCAATAAGTCATGCATCAGACCCCCTGTCACCTTCTACTTCTGCTTCCCTTCCCCTCCTCCCCCAACCCTCTCCCCCACCCCACCCCCCCTCCCGCCCCTCAACCAACGGGAACATCACGTCCTGCGGAGAGTTGAAGAGGGTCACTCAGGCCTCAGCACATCAACGTCTGCCTTGCTACCTTGACGCATGACACCACCCCACATTGGCCACCTCCTCAAGCCCCTCCTTCTTCTTGGATCGCTTGGGGCTGCGGGGGAAGCCGGGGGGGGGGGGGGGGGGGGGGGGGGGGGGTATGTTCTTGTGGTTTTGAGGTGCTTATGTCACCCACGTGTCACGGGGCAGGTTCTTGGTGACGACGAGGCCATAGGTGATATTGACGCCGCTCCAGGCATTTCAGGACCTAAGCAGAGAGCAGCACTGCCGAGGTGGTTATGGCAAAAAAAACTATTATTATTACTATTATCATTATCGGTATTATTATCACAATTATCATTATTATTATTCTTTCACTCTTTTTGGCACAGCGACGAAGCGCACACTTGACAATCGTTTACACATGACGGGGCCTTTCTCGCAGCATCCACCATCCACCCGTGCCGCTCACAGACCATCCACCCGTGTCACTCACAGACCATCGACCCGTGTCACTCACAGACCATCGACCCGTGTCCCTCACAGACCATCGACCCGTGTCCCTCACAGACCATCGACCCGTGTCCCTCACAGACCATCCACCCATGTCCCTCACAGACCATCGACCCGTGTCACTCACAGACCATCGACCCGTGTCACTCACAGACCATCGACCCGTGTCACTCACAGACCATC
>SZWC01025739.1:0-10668 GCA_023375785.1 Penium margaritaceum
CGTGGATGACCTCCTCATCGCCTCCCCCGATCCGGCCTCAGTTAGAGCTGTCAAAGCTCTTTTGCAGTCGACTTACAAGATGAAAGATCTTGGTCAGGCTCGGGTCTTCCTTGGCATGGAGCTGGAAAGTGATCGCCAGCGACGTACCCTGCACGTTCATCAGGCTGCATATGTACGTAGTCTGGGGGAGCGCTTCTCAGTGCTCCTCACAGCCATCCCCACTGTGTCCACACCCATGACGCCTACCGGTCAGTCCTTACTGAAGTCCCGGGAGGTGTCCACGCTGGGGGAGACGGTCGATGTGACCGACTATCTCAGAGTCATTGGCTCATTGATGTACCTTGCCACTACCACTCGTGCTGATGTGGCGTTTGCTGTAAACTTCCTTTCTCAGTTCTCACAGTGCCCCCGTGAGCGGCATCTTGAGGCTGCATTGCGGGTTGTGCGCTATGTTCTCTCCACACCCCGCATCAGACTGTACTTTTGTACACAGCCCTCGGTGGTAGTGGACGGCTTTACCGACAGTGATTGGGCACATGACACTGATGCCCGCAGCCGAACAGGCTACATCTTCCTTGTTGGTGGCACTGCAGTATCCTGGAAAAGTGGCAAGCAGGGGTGTGTGGCACGCAGCACCGCTGAGGCTGAGTATGTTGCACTTGGAGCAGGCACATGTGAGGCTGTTTGGCTTTGTCGCTTGTTGCAGCAGCTGCGTGTACCCATTCGCTGCATCACTCTGCGTTGCGACAACCAAAGCACAAAGGCCATTGCTGAGAATAGCGGCATGCATCATTCACGCACCAAGCACATCAATGTTGAGCACCATTTCGTTCGCGAGTGCATTGCTACTGGCATTGTTCAGGTGACTTGGGTGGACACACGGTCGCTGGGAGCTGACTTCCTCACAAAAGCTCTCAGTCGTAATGTGTTCAAAAGTGCTGTCCACTCTGTTGGCCTCATCTCCCCACATGATCTAGGTTGACTGATTCATTGTCCTGTTATCACTTCTTGTTACCCCTTGTGTAGTTCTCACGTGCATGGAGTGTTTGGCTGCGGTGCATGGGGGAGTGTTGAAGTTCGTTGGCCAATCATAACTCTGTGCTCTCTTGCCCATCACACACTGTGCATCTCATTGTATAGATTGAATGACATGACTCAACCTGGGGAAGCAACAAACGTGACAGCTCTGGCAGAAGTCTTTGATGCTTTCTGGCAACCACTGCAGCTTCACCCAAGGGCTTCCTCTGAGGCACTCGTTGTCATCGTCTAACTTCTTATGCCTCTCATGACTCTCTGATGCGGTAGATGCTAGGGCCCGTACACTCTAACTGTCGTGCCCTGCATCATGTTGCTTGCATTGAATGTTTCTGGGGGAGCTGCATTTCCCGGGTGCTGATCCTTAGGGGGCCACTATGCCGGGTTTTCCCGTGCATTGGTGAGTAGCCGCCGTGAGGTTAATAACCAAGCGGTCGGGCTCGACCCCCGGGTGGCGGTGTGCACTTGCTCGGGCGTGATGCCCGGAGCGAGGCACGCTCACCGGTTGACTTAGTCACGCTCGCCCCCCCCTCACCTCTGTCTTGGTTGTACAGAACAAAGTGAAGCAAGCTTTCCGCATCCATGGCGTGGCATGTCTCTTGCGTGTCCATGGTTGGTCTAACACGTATGACCTAGGAATTTCACTAGCAACTTCAACAGAAACCCGACATAATTGAGCCGGTCACAAACAAGGATAACATCATCGAGAAAATGGTTTCCAGGAGCGGGTCACTGAGAAAACTCTAGTGAGTACTCGAGGACGCTCCAATGCAAGCCGATGCGGTCGAAGTAGCCGTCGAATGCCACGACACCAAACGAGTGAGTGGCGACAAGTCGAGAGGTCACCGTGACTGACACAACAATAGCGGCAAGAGCTCTGTTCGTAGTGAGAGTTTTGGCACAAGTTGCAAGAGGAGCCTCCACAGGGCCTACAGCGGTGGCTGTGTATGCTGCCGCTGAGACGGTGTCTAGGATGGCCGTTGAGGTGGTAGCTGGGGCTTCAGCCGATGTTGCAACGCTGGTAGGGGCAAGGATAGAGATTGGAGCCAGAGTGAATATCGTGGCACGGGCAGCAGTGGGCAAGGATAGGAGGGGCATAAGTAGTGATAAGTTCCTCAGACCGATACGAGTACGAGGAGCGAGAGCGGTGCACACTGTAGTTGGTTCATCGGTAGGCTTGGAGATTGATTCCTCTACCAGCTGAAATGCATCGGCAACAACAGGTCCTTCAGAAGGCGACATGTGCTGTGGCAATGTCAGCTCCTCTACCTAGAGTGGGGAATTTGGCAAGGGTTTTGCGGTGAGTCTATTGAAGGTCTGCATTTGTGCCCGTTTCCACCGCGGTTGAGAAAACAACTAGGAAAATTTTTATTACTGTGTTTAGTTTGCAGCAAGAGCAGCGGTTAGCGCAGGAGACGACGTCGCAGCACTCGCTGGCATGACCAGAGCTGTAGCATGGGGTATGTGTTGACATGGTGTGCCCCTTGCCATGAGTGCCGTTGAGTGTACTCCCTGGTTCGACCACTGAGGAGTGGTCGAACACCTGATCTGACTTTAGATTTGGATTCCTTGGATTTTCCCATGCAGGATCGAGCTTTGAATCGCTCGATTTGAGTGAGTATTCAGAAAGTTAGCCTAGCCCGAAAATCGGGTGTTGGGCGTGTGGAATCTGGTACCCGACATAGGTGGCGGGATAATCCACCGCCAGTGATCCTAGTTCGTCTCCAATGGGCTCCAAAGGCACATGGGCCATGAAGGAATGAATTTGGATGGTCCCCTGGACCAAGGCGAGCCCCTCCCCACGTTGGGATGACAGGAAGGGCGCTTCGACAGGCCACCGTCGAAGCGCCTCCCTTCACTCCCGTTCGTGGGCATGGTGGGCGGCTCGGCTCCACCAAGGGTTACTTCGACGGCCGTAGCAGGGGCTCTACTGCTCCGATTTGGGCGTGCTTGGATGCGTTGGAAAGCTAAGATCACAGGCTATAAGAATCTGATGTAATCTCACTATGCTAAGTAACAAAATCGTGTTTCGATTCAGTTCTACTGAATGCGACGTGTTCTGCCCACTAACATCCGTGATCCTTGTGCACCACACTCTTCACCATTGGTGTCCCTTGGCTGCCCCAAACCTTGGTAGCGTGAACCAGTGAGAGCTAGGCATCCTTGAGGGTGCCTCCACACCCACTAGAGCCAACAGTATGGAGGAGGCTATGCAACTAGGGGAACAAATCGCTTGCATCATAGGCTTCTACGCATTATGCGTTCCTAGTGAGGTATCGCGTCCATCCACTTGAGGGATTGCGCGTCCACCACCTCCACCTATCCCTCCGCCTCCTCCTCCACCTCCTCCTACACCTTTCCCCCCTTTTCCTCTAGTCCTCCTTCCTCCTTTTCACCTGCCCTACTGCACCACTTCCTCCCTAGTTCCTGCCTCTGCCGCCTCCTCCCACTCCATCTTGGCCACCTAATCCCTTCTTGTTGCTCTTTCCCCCTCCTCCCCTTCCTAGGGATGAATCCCATTCAATCCTTCTCAACAAGACAACTAAGGAAAGAACACCATGGTTGGGTGGGGAAGGGCCAGTGTTTTACAGTCCTCATGGGTTCCTATAATTTTTTGCATGAAAGTTTCTTGCGGGTCCTTTCATGGCCAATAATAACATGATTATGCAGATTTCACATTGGGTTTAGGAGTGGCCCATGATGTGGGGGTCAAATGCGCCATCAATGGTGCTTCAGAGATGAGCATGTTTGCCGACGGCGTGGTGAGGTACATGTGATCACCAGCAGCTTCAACATAATTGCATACGATTGGGTGGAGTGAGAGCAAAACAAGGTTACTGATAGGCTATCATGAATTGAGCAGCACGGTGGAGCTCCCGGCGATGGCCACATCAGTTCTCCTACATCTTTTAGGCGACGAGGTAGAGATGCTATCAACCACGAGGGATCTTGTTCAATGTGTTTTTGTGCCTCTCGGAGGGTCCACAAGGGATTCGTAGGGCCTACACCATGTGGTGCCATGCCCTGAGGCTTGGAAGTGGACCGATTCCATATGTTGGGAGGAAGTAGGTGGTGCGATATCAGGGGCTAGTCCCAACATATCGGACATGTACATCTTAGCTCCATGGGTATTGGGCCGCTTGTAAGGGGAGCTGCACCTTATTCTGGCCTTTGCCTTCCAGCAGCGTATGGTGGGTCTTGGCGGATGGCTTGTCCCCGAAGAAGGCGACCTTGTGATGGATGCTTTCACTCCACATCTAGGTGTTGTTGTGCTTTGCAGTCATGGAGGACGAATATATGTAATATGTGCCGCTGACAGGGACGCAACCGTGGTAGCACGGGACCTCGCAAAAAGGGGCGGCCCGTCAGGGGGCTGGTAGGGGAGTGGTAGTGGGGTAGGGTGGAGGGAGGGACCAACGTCCTAGTGGTATGTGGGGAGAGTTTTTGACGGTCAGCCTTGTAAAATTTATCATTTTCAGTAATTTTAGAGAGGAGAGTGGGCGGGTCTAGTGCCCGGGCCGACCCTTCGAGAGGACTCCCCTCTTGGCGCACCACTCTATTTTTTGTTAAGAAGTTGTCGCGAGCACTGGCTCAACAATGTAGTCAGGCTGTCACCGCAGTCCAGTAGGGAGACCCGGGTCGGGCTATACGGCTATTACACACACCACCATTAGCCATCACAAAAGATTTGACACTTCAGGCTCTCCGGGAGCAACATCTTGCACCGGGTTCAATGGGTGAGCACTTTCATAATACAGGAAGATGCAACAGCTGACATTGTTCGATTGTTGGTTGAGGTGATTCTTCGAGGCGTGCCCAGGGGTTGAGGGGCATGACCCGAGGGGCTCGTGTCAAGTCTACTACAAAATCTCATGTTAGAGCAGCCATCGGGGGTGAAGAGGCTAGTTTATGTCATATGAGTGGTTAAGCAGGGTGAGCTCCTCGCACCTGTGGCCTGGTGCCAGAGGAGGATGGCATTCGTCCCATTGTACTATGGGAGACATTGTTCCGTCTGGGATGAAAACTCATGATAAAGTGGGACAAGGAATGAGATGTGTACATTCGCTCGAGTTTAGGGTGGAAGAATTAGAGGAGGCGCCTCTATTGTCTAGAGGTGTTGGGACAATTTTGACAGCACACCTATCCTTGAGGCTTCTTTTCCTACGTATGGACAACACATTCAACGAGATGGAGCTGAATTGCGTGTTTGAGGCTGTGTGGAAGGGCGGCTTGGGGAGCTCAATCACGTTCCTTTGGCTCTTACTAGTTATTGAATGTGTTGTTCTTTGGGATCATCACCCCCGCCGTCCTCGAGAGCTCGCAAGGGGCGTGAAAGGGGGACCCTCTTGGTCTCGTGCTTTTTGACGTCGCCCTTCTTCCAATGCTTGAGGAGGATGCACACGCAGAGAATCAGGGTCACATTGGGGCGTTCCAGGATGATATGTCCCTTTTCGCGGCCCCATACAGTTTAGGAGCAACCTTCTTCATCACGATGGAAGTTGTAGAGAGTCAAGGATTGTACATCCAGCCTCACAATTGCTTGCTTTGGCATTGCTCAGGTGAATTTCCATCGGAAACACTTGCAGAGATTCCTCTTACCTAGGACGGTGCCTTCCTCTTAGGGTGCCCTTTGGGCACTGGCGTTCTTTTATATAAGTAAATTGAGCAGTGGTTGGAGGAAAAGTTATTCTTAGTTAAGGAGTTGCAACACCTTGAGAATCTTCATGTAGAGACAATTTTTCTACACACATGTGTCGTCATCGAAGCAGAGTTTTGGGCACTAGCTCTACCCCCAGAGCCTTGTTTTATAAACAATGGACAGATTTGACAAAGCGGTATAGGCTACTGCCCTGTTGCACCTATACTTGCCATTTTTAAAAGAAGGTGGGGTGTTTTTTTTAGCGGTAGAAAGGCCTTCCTTGGCCTTTATATGCGTGTCGAGAGCTCTTCTTCATCAGATGTGCATGTTATTCGACCCCTTTCTCCCAACAGACTAGGAGATCCTCCTCTGTCCCATGTGGGATGCGGCAGTTGGTGCTCTACCTAGAGCTGGGCATAGGGGCCTCAGATTTTTGGAGGCTCTTGTCACGCAAAGGTGGGATCTGTCTAGAGCACACCCAACCACAACTGGTTTGACAAATACAGGGAATAGTGGTTTGCTCGTACGGTTAAGGGATTGGGAGCAGGCTGAGGAGAGGAATTTGTACCCAAGGACTTGCAGGCGTTGGCAGGAGAGTGGTTATTGGGACGCCGGTTTGTGGCGTACGTTTGTCAACGACAAGCAGCACATGGCCGAGACAGCTTTCGGCAACATGAGCATGAGTGGGGGTGCAAAATGGATCCGGCGGATGCCGCTATGGTCGAGTGAAGAACTGATTGCTAAAATCCCCATCACGACATCCCACCACCACACCATGCCCATCTTGTAGTGCAACACCTACAGATTGTGCTCGATGAGGGAAAGGAAAAAAATTCAATGGTTCGATCATAGAAACTGGCATGTTGCTTTGTATAAGCAAGACAGTGGCAACCTACGGCCGCCACCGCCCCCACGACCACCACCACCACCACCACCACCACCACCGCCACCAACGGCACCACCACCATCACCAAAACCAACACCACCACCATCACCACCACCACCACCACCACCGTTGCCACCACTAACACAAGCAACACGCTGAATGATTTCGTGCCAACGCAATTTTATTCTTGCGCACTCTCTTGCTCGCTCTCTCCTCTCGTCTCACTCACCTGATGAGGCGAGGAGGATAGGGCGAGGACGAGGGCTCGAGGCCACATGCCTTGGCCCTTGAGGCATCATGGCCTCGTGGTCGCTGATGGAGCGGCCAGCTCGATTGGCGACCAGCAAGTGGCCGACCGGTAACCCGACCGGCCGCCACCCGCCAGCTTGGCAGCGGTGAGCAAAGGGCTGGGTGCCAGCAGAGCCTTGCCTTGGTAAGAACCGGTGTTCAATCACCCCTCGCTTTCGCGAGGAGGGAGGACCGAAATGGCCCTCCCGCTATAATGTGTACATGTATATGTATATGTGTACGTGTATGTGTATGTGCATGTGCATGGGTATGTATATGTGTATGTGTACGTGTATGTGTATGTGTGTGCATGTGTATGTGTATGTGTATTTGCATGTGTGTGTGTGTGTGTGTGTGTGTGTGTGTGTGTGNTAAAGGATATATATTTGTTATTTAAAAGTAAAGTTTTTAGAATTTGTTACATTTTCTTCTTCACATGCATAGGTGGGGCAAGATATCTGCTTGTATTGTTGTCTTTACTTGTTCTTCCACGGACAATAAAATGGTCCATTGAGACTTCTGTTCGACCCTGATGTCTGCTCTCAGGAGCCAAGCATGAGGCGACAGAAATGTCGACGGCGCCGGCAGGTCGTGCAAGCGAGCTGTGAGCGCTTTTGTCGTTTCGCTCTAGCGTGACGCGACCCCCTGCACCCGCTTTGTCGCGACTCGCGGCCCCCTAACGCACTAGTGCCCGTCGGCGGCTGGTACACTGTCGCTCATCCTGGTTGATTCCTACGAATCTACAAGCGTACTGCTTGCTGCCCAGGAGTGGCCTGTGTGGCTCTCCCGACGGGTGAGTCAACTGTGTGGTGCATTTGCTGCAGTTCTCGCACATGATTGCGCGTGGGCTGCTTCCGCCCACGCTTTGTCCGCTCATCCGCGCCAACGACAGTTCCTTCTGACAAGAGCGTCCTTTGGTAGAAACTTTGGGTTGGCGTTAAGCACTGCACGCGACCGCAGATGGGCTCATCAGGTGGAGGGGTTTTCTAGCGACGGGGGCGAACGTGGCCCAGGTGGTGGTGGCGGTGCAGACCGGGTAAAAGCGCAGATGGGCAGAGGAGGAGGAGGCGGTGGAGGCGGCCCAGGTGGTGGTGGCGGCGGCAGTGGCGTCGGAGGCGGCGGTGGCAGGGCGTCCTTCCGCAGAGCCCTTGCCGCGCTGGCCCTGGCGTCCATCTCTGCCGCCGTTGTGTTCATCGCCTTCCACGCCAACCCCCGATTGCAGCTTCGGGCAAGGCGGGAGGGCGAGATGGTGGGAGCCGGAGTTGAACCGGACCCTGTTGTCGATGATGCAGCCAGCGACAGCGCTGACCGACATCTGAAGAGAGAGCTGGCGCATGTGCTGTCAAGAATAGGGAAGCTTGAGACGGTTCTGCAAGGCAGTGGCAATGGCAAAGACGGTGGTGGTCGTGGGACTCAGCATGACAAAGAGGCGGAGGAGGAGGAGGAGGTTGGCATTGCAAAGGACGCATCTGCTATGGAGGTGTGTTGTCTTCTAGCACTGCTGACAGGCACTCATGTTCTGAAACACGTCCGCTCTGTCTGTCAAACGGATAGGTGGACGAGGGCTTCGACACCTCCGTGCCCCTTGGGCCCCTCTCTGTCTCCTTCTTTTCCTCCTCCTCCTCCTCCTCCTCCTCCTCCTCCTCCTCCTCCTCCTGCTGCTGCTGCTGCTGCGGCTGCTGCTGCTGTTGCTCCCGAGCTGCTATGAGTTTTACTGCTCCCGCAGCCACCTGCCATGGCAGTCTGTGGTTTCAGTGCGACGGTTGCATGGGCAGGCATAAGGTGGGTGGCCTGAGTGGTGCGTCCGTCTCTGCAATGTTGATGCCTGATGCTTTCCATGCGAGTGACTGTGCCCTCATATCTTGCTCTATGCCTTGCTCTTGTGCACAGCACGGCAGCAGCTGCTGTGCAGCCTGCACACCGCTGCACTGTGCGCTGTGCACAGAGGAGGCGGCTGTTGTTTGGTGCCTTCCTTTGTGCTCGCGAAGCCGCACAACGCCAGCTATTGCAGCATTGATGGATGGATGGATGGATGGATGGATGGATGGATGGATGGATGGATGGATGGATGGATGGATGGATGGATGGATGGATGGACGGATGGAGGGATGGATGGATGGATGGATGCATGCATTGATGGATGGATGGATGGATGGCTGGATGGATGGATGGATGGATAGATGGATGGATGGATGGATGGCTGGATGGATGGATGGATGGATAGATGGATGGATGGATGGATGGCTGGATGGATGGATGGATGGATAGATGGATGGATGGATGGATGGCTGGATGGATGGATGGATGGATAGATGGATGGATGGATGGATGGCTGGATGGATGGATGGATGGATAGATGGATGGATGGATGGATGGCTGGATGGATGGATGGATGGATAGATGGATGGATGGATGGATGGCTGGATGGATGGATGGATGGATAGATGGATGGATGGATGGATGGCTGGATGGATGGATGGATGGATAGATGGATGGATGGATGGATGGCTGGATGGATGGATGGATGGATAGATGGATGGATGGATGGATGGCTGGATGGATGGATGGATGGATAGATGGATGGATGGATGGATGGCTGGATGGATGGATGGATGGATAGATGGATGGATGGATGGATGGCTGGATGGATGGATGGATGGATGGACGGACGGACGGACGGACGGACGGACGGACGGACGGACGGACGGACGGACGGACGGACGGACGGACGGACGGACGGACGGACGGACGGACGGACGGACGGATGGATGGATGGATGGATGGATAAGTCGATGGATGGTTGGATGTGTCCTAGCGCTCCTTCAACTCTTGGACCATGGTGTGGATGACTGGAGGTGTTGTTGCATTCTGTGGAATGCAACCTACTTTCATCTGGTCATTCTCTTTGGGGGGAAGCATGTCGCCTCCTTACGCTGGACAACTGACTTGCATGAGTGCAGCTGTTCCCAATGACTATGTCCATCACACCGTCCATCACACCGTCCATCACACCGTCCATCACACCATCCATCACACCATCGATCACACCACAGCAGCAGCAGCAGCAATGGCGCGTGTACATGGTTTGACTGTCATCAACATTGTCACAGTCACCTGGTGTCCCCACCAACACCGCCCCCTCCCCCCCCCCCAACAGGGAAAGCATGTGTTTACTTGAATTGCACATAAGGTCAGCGGCTAGTGCGGTGCAGTTGAGTAGCAGAAAGCATAGCATTCTTGCAACTGCTTTTGCCACATATGACATGAGCTTGTGCCATATTCTCGGTTCTGCTTTTGGTGTGAAAGCTGCAGAGAATGTGTTTTCTGCTCTTCTTACCAATGTTCATTGCATGTATGCAGAGTCTTCCGACCACCTCCAGCAGCAGCAGCAGCGGCGGCGGCGGCAGTAGCAGCAGCAGCAGCAGCGCATCTGTATGGTTTGTCCGTGATCGGCATTTCCACGGCCCTCCAGTGTTTCCCCTCTGCACCATGGACGCGTGCTTCGACTTTGATCGCTGCTCAAGGTCGGCCGTCGCAGCAGCGCGTCGAAACAAGGGGAGGGAGCGAGGGCATGCTGTGCCGCTTGTGTATACCTACTGGGATGGACCCAACTACTTTGAGAACTTTGCCAAGTCCAGGCAGGTGCATACCTCGTTCCCTTTTTCCCTTGCCTACTCTTGCTGTCCCAATCCCTTCCCTTGTTTTCCACAACCTAGCAGACCATCTGTTTCCCTTTGTCCTCCCCCCCCTCTCTCTGTCACTGTCACTTTCCCTCACCGTCTCTCTCTCTCTCTCTCTCTCTCTCTCTCTCGCTGCGCAT
>SZWC01025740.1:23328-31094 GCA_023375785.1 Penium margaritaceum
AGAATCAAGAAGAAGAGTACAATGAACCCTGCTGAGAGCTTATGTATTGGGGACAGGCGGCTAGCCAACCAAGCCCCGTCATCCCCATCACACCAAAAGCCACGAACGGGGAATATGCATGTCATAGAGCATGAAAGGAAGAATGGAGGTCTCCCGAGGCACTAGAACAGTCAACCGGGTGCCCTGGTCTCGACCGGCAGGAAAATATGCGATTTACCCCAAACATATCCAAACTCTACAATGATCCACTCGCATCACCGACTAGCTAGGCGAGACATGTTTAGGCCTCCCTAGACGCCGGAATATGTAACCGGGCATCCGGGTCTCAGCCACATGCAAAGTACACACGTCTGACAAGGGGCCAACAAGACTAGACCAATCAGTGCTGGGTCTCCCGAGGTACCGGCACAGGCCACTAGGTACTCGGATCTCGACCATGGAAAGAGTGCATCACCAGTCAGAGACTATGTAGTGAACTTCTATGGGGTCTCCCGGTGTACTTGCACAAAGCACCAAGTACCCGGGTCCCAACCACCGAGAAAAATCTACTAAACACGTATGGGTAAACTGAGCTGCTAGCATGCACCATACATGTCACAGAAGGAGTAATGAAGCCATTGGAGAACCATCAGCTCAAACTAGGAGGCTCTCCCTAAACAAGGCTACATGATAGCTCAAAGCCCATACACCAACCCTCCCCCTGAGCTGCAAGAGCTGTCGACAAGGTACCAACTGAGAAGATCCAAATGCTCCCCCTAGATGAGAGGGTGTTAAGAACATGAATGCCAACACCAATGTGCTAGGATGGATCTGCTCCCCCCTGCATACAGAAGGCTATGAACCTATTGCTTATAGATAACACTACATCTCTTCCTAGCCCAAGCGATCACAGGAAGAACAATCCAACAATGATCACACCTGAAAGTAGCAGGAGATGTGAATTCATCATTAGAGAGATGAGGATGAGGCTACAATGGCTACCAAGTGCACAACTCACTCATGCACTGTCTAACGCCTGTCACTTACCGCATAAAAGCTGCCAGAGATCCCAACTAGCAGGATCCTGGGTATCACTATCAGTAGACTCAAAGGGTGCAGGAGTGGAGAAGACGCTGCCGAATGCTCCATGACTGAGAGAGGAGAGAGAGGCTGATCCCCCCACATCTGGGGGGCGCCAGAGGTCCCAACCAGTAGACTCCAATGCAGTACAGGTGGAGAGGATGGTGCTGGAAGGTCCTCGGGTGGAGGGTGGAGACAAAGCCGTATCTGTGTGTGTGAACCTCGTCATTGCAGGAGATGTAGAAACTACACACTCCAACGAGCGTAGGTACTCCTGCGCTGTAACCAACTCACCCNTGTCTAACGCCTGTCACTTACCGCATAAAAGCTGCCAGAGATCCCAACTAGCAGGATCCTGGGTATCACTATCAGTAGACTCAAAGGGTGCAGGAGTGGAGAAGACGCTGCCGAATGCTCCATGACTGAGAGAGGAGAGAGAGGCTGATCCCCCCACATCTGGGGGGCGCCAGAGGTCCCAACCAGTAGACTCCAATGCAGTACAGGTGGAGAGGATGGTGCTGGAGGGTCCCCGGGTGGAGGGTGGAGACAAAGCCGTATCTGTGTGTGTGAATCTCGTCATTGCAGGAGATGTAGGAACTACACACTCCAACGAGCGTAGGTACTCCTGCGCTGTAACCAAATCACAATGGAGACGGGAGGCACAAAGGCGCAGATCGACATGATCCTCCAGAGTGCTTGTGCGAAGCTCAAACTCTACATCCTCAAGCACTGCCACCACCTCACTCTAGGTGGTGGACAAGGAGTCAACCACTTTATGGAACACAGCCACCTCCATCTCTGCTGCCCAAATCTGAGCGACTACGGGTACTGTGCCTCCTAAAGCAACATGTCTCAAAGTGTCTAGAGAATGTGACAGAGGGTCACCTGAAGAACGTGGACGAGGGACAATCTCGGTGGAAGGAGGCATGAACAGCTTTGAAGTGAAGATAAATGGACTAGGTAAAGAGATGGAGGACAGGGGTGAGCTCAAGGCTGTCCCAAGGATGTCGTCACTGCTCAGTACCTCGAGATCCCCACCCTATGACTCGCAGTCCGAGGGTGCTATGGAGCTGGACTCAGAACCATCTGGGTTGTGGCCACTACAACCCTCTCTAAGCATATTGACCAGTGCATCCTGTAGTGCATGCAACCACCCCTCTGCATCCCTCAACTCACACTCTCTAGACATCTATATGTAATAGCTCCTCCCCATGTACCCAGTGAAGATGTCACAGAGAGCATCCTGTGGTGGAGGGGCATCACCGCACAACATCTCTCGAATGGTACCAATGTAAGTCTCCTGCGCACTCATCTGGGAGTGCATCTTGTCCTCCTCAGCTCGGCATCTCGGACAGTAATGACTAAGTGTTGTTGAACTGGTGAAGGGAACCGACCCTGTTGTCACTACCATAGGTGTGGAAGACTCAAGTGCCCTCCCTAAGATCTCACACGTCAGAAAGGTATCACTATCAGCTGCAGCACGATCGCTGACAATTGAGGGTACAACAAACACAACTGATGCGGTCGATGTAGCTCAGGCTGTCGGTGTGGCTACCACTGATGATGTAGCTTATGCTGCCGATGCAACTGATGCTGAAAGTGGAGATGATGCTACTCATGTAAAAGATGTTGCTGATATAGTAGATGCTGCAGATGCACCTGATGCTGTCGGTGAAGCTAGTGGTGCTGATGCAGCTGGTGCTGATGATGTAGCTGGTGCTGCTCATGAAGCTGGTGTTGCCAATGTAACAGATGGAACAAATGTTGGAGGTGATGTAGATGTAGCTGATGTCCCAACAGGTAATGCCGCAGAGAATGTAGGTGCTATCGTTGAGACACAAGATGGAGTTGATGCAACATCTGGAGCAGGTGATGATCCTGAAGGTGCCAACACGGCCCATGCATAGGATCCTGATGAAGACGTCGACCCCAGTGATAAAGCTGGTGCACCTGGTGGAGACAATGTGGTCAGTGCAACCAACATGGCTAGCAAGGCTGGTGTGGAAGATGAAAGCGCTACAGAGGCACCAGATAGAGCTGGTGCCATTGAGGATGCAGTGGGTGCAACTATCACAGGCGATGTCGTAGTGCCTACTGCTACCAAAGGTGTCGATGTAGCTACTGGGGTCCATGTAGCGGATGAGACTAACACTGAGGATGAAGCCGAGAATCCAAATGACGGTGATGATGCAAAAGTTGCGGATGCTATGGATGACGTCGATGTTGGCAATGCAACGGATGCAGTAGATGGGGCGACTGATACAGGAGGTGCAGCTATCATAGCTGATGTAACTGGCACTGCAAGCGAAGAACGTGCTATAGGAGAGGCTGATGCCGATGAAGCTGTGGATGCAGCACATGACGTCGATGCTACGACTGCTGGTGAAGTAGTAGATGAAGCAAGTGGTGCTGCTGGTGCAGCTGTCACAGCTGATGCAACTCGTACTTAAGCGAAGTAGGTGCTATAGGAGAGGCTGATGTCGATGAAGCTGTGGATACAGCACATGACGTCGATGCTACGGCTGCTGGTGAGGAAGTAGATGGGGCAGGTGGTGCTACTAGTGTAGAAAGGACTGATGCTGCTAATCCTGTTAAAGCTATAGAAGCTACAGAGGACTTTGTTGTAGGCCATGCAACAGGTGGAGCAGCTCATGTAGCAAGTGCATGTGTACCAGGTGAAACAGCTCGTACTATAGAGGATGCGGGAAGTGTGGATGTAGACTGTGTGGCTGATGCTGCTACGGATGGACCTGCTCCAATAGATGCAATACTAGGTGCCTCTATTCCATCCTCGGTGCTCATTGACGTAGTCGACGTTGAAGTGGACAGATGTACACACCCCCCCTCAACCGGTGCAACGACAGAAGCCGGTGGAGATGAAGATGTGCTAGAGACAAGACGGACATGAGGCGTTGGGCGACGGCGACGTCGTCGAGCAGGAGGCTGATTGGGAGGGGGCATGACACCAATGGAGCAGAGGATGGAGAGAATAGCTGCAGAATGAGATGAAAGGTTAGGTGCAGCTGGAGAAGGTCTCTCAGAGGAGGATGAAGAAGAGGAGGACGGCAGGGAGCAGGAAGAATCATTGAGATGGGAGAAGAGGTGGTCCATGACCTGCTCCATCATCTGCCGCAAACTCTGGAGCTCGGTGTGCAGGACTGCCAGAGCGTTGCTGTGCGGAACGAATGAATGAGGTAGGTCCGTCTGCTATGGAGTATGAGGGAAATCATGAGGCTGGAGCTAGGGTGGATGCCACCCACTAAGATGCAAGTGGCACTGGCGCCAACCGTGGTGTCCATCGCCACAGAAGTGGGAAGCAAACCCACGAAGAGGTGGATCCTGCCGTGGAAGAAGATGACCAATCCTCTCAGAGGCATGGTGGTGAGGATGGAGAATGCCGTGTCCCAAAGGTGTAGAGACCGACCACGGGAGCGGCTGGAGAGCAGCATCACCAAAAGGTGGTGCTGGTCGCCACACATTGACCCCTAAAGGCGGAGGATGGTACAGATGAGCGTGAAGAACGGCCTGTCTCGGTGGTGACGAGAAGGACCATGGAGAAGGCTGACCAGAGGGTGGAGGTGGTCCATACACCAAGCCGTCAGGCTGATGTCACGCGGAGGAGTGTAGAGCGCTGGCTCCGGTCGAAGGAGAAGCTGACCACAGAGGATGCTGTCCCGTGTACCCATGAGAGGGTGATGTCCACGTCAATGCACCAGCAGGCTGGTGAAATGACGGAGCGAGGAAAATGCTCTCTCCTGGCGGTGAAGAAGCCGACCACAGGAGTGACTAACTAGCACCACCATGAGGTGGTGGTGCCGGTGGCAGAAGCACTATGCCAGAAGGCAACCCGTGGTGGGAGCGACTGTGTCCCGACGGTGGAGAAAACGACCACGGGAGCACATGGCTGGGGTGACCACGTGGCGATTGTTCCGGCGGTTGCCTCAGTGGGTCTGAGGGTTGCGGATGAAGAGGGTGAGAGTCCAAAACACTATCAGTGGGCGAAGGAGAAAATCCTTGTGTGAGGTAAGGGCCAGGAGGTGGCCCCGACCACGGCAACATCGTGTCGAGAGGGATGCCTAGATGTGATGATGTGAGAGGTTCTGGCACCGTCCCTAGGTGGTGCAAAGAGGAATGGAAGGGTCTGGAATCGACTGACAAAGAAAAGGGTTGTGGTGCATGGTAGATGTACTTGTGCTAAAAAGGAGGAAAAGGAAGAGAATGTAAAAGTTCCTCTCCTTTTGTTATAAGAATAAAAGAATAAAATCAGTAAAATAAAAGAAATGCTTGGTTTTGCAAAAGATGATAGAGATACCCACTAGATGATCTACTACCGAGGTTTTCTCGATTGTCCCTATGGCCTAAGTTTTTTTGTTGAATGAAGTGGCCGGATCAAATGCGGCGTGGAGAATGAAAGGTCGACCGGGAACCACCCACGATCGCATCGGTGATTTTGCACCCACGCGAGGTCGTGGGTGGATTTCTCCACAGCAATGTGCCGACCGTAATGTCAGTAGGGTCGCGAGACACAGTCCGTGGTAGCGAGTGAGAGCGAACAGGAGAAAGAATCGAGGGCGAGAGAAGGGAAGGCCCAGCAGAATGCGTCAGCGGCTATTGCAATGCGATGTCACTGGCTCGGCTGCTGCTGGTGCTGCTGCTGCTGCTACTGCTGCTGCTGCTGGTGTTAGTGATTACGCAAAGTGTGCAATGCAACAACCACTACTCGCTCCTTGCGCTAGTGCTGGCAAGCTGTGCCAGGCTGCTGCTGCGCTTGCTGCTCGCACACAGTGCACCTTTTCAGCTGATGTTTGTGTAGTGCTGCTGCTGTTCGCGGGGTTGCATCGTCTGCTGCTCGCTGCTGGCTAAGCAATCGCGAGGTGCTCAGTGCAGGACACGTCGCCTGCCAGGAATGCAAGCTACAGCTGCTGCTACATGCAGGCAAGGCCACCACGCCTAGTTGTAGTTACTACGCTATCCTACTTCAACTGCTCGCGGCCGCTGCTGCTGCTGCTGCTGTTGCTGCTGCTGCTGCTAACCAGGTGCAGGCTGCACAACTTCGGGTTGCATTATGCAAGTGCAGCGCATTTGCTCGCTGCTGCTCTCTGCATGTGCAAGCTGCAATGTTGCTCACGGTGCTGCTGCTGTTGCGTATGGTTTTAGCTGCAACTGCTTGCACGCTGCTGCGTGGTGGTGCTCCTGCTGGCTGTTGCAGGCTGCTTGTGCCTGCCGCGAACATACCCGCAGATAAACGCACGCTTGTAAGGGCTGCTCTCACACTAGTTGCAATGCTCATTGTGCAGGCTGCTTGCACGTTGCTTGCACACTGCTTGCACGTTACTTGCACACTGCTTGCACGCTGCTTGCTCGCTGCTTGTGTTGGCTCCTCGCACGCTGTTGGCACACGTGTACATTCACAAAACACACGGTACAACCAAAGAAAGTGAGTGGGGTCGCTGCTGCCGGCAGGTGCTGTTTGCTTCTGCCGCCTAAACAAGAGTCGCGGTAGCACCCGGTAGTCTTACTATCGCCTCTAAACTAAAACCTGATTGGATGACGTCCTTGATGCGATGTAGGTATGTCTGCTGCTGTCGCAGGCACGTTCGTTGCTTCTTGCACCCTTATGCCTGCGTGGCGCCACGTGGCGAAGCTCAGCTCCGGTTCTAGTCTGTTCCGCTACTCTCCTGCTCACACGGCCCCCCTGTGCTCTGATACCATGCTAACATGAGTCTAGGGCATGCAAACCCATGTTGGAAGAGACGAGCTATGGTGGTGAGCGGGAGAAATGCAGTGCCAAGATTTGGCAAGGTCTGGAACGAATGAATTGAGAATCAAGGAGAAGAGTACAATGAGCCTTGCTGAGAGCTTATGTACTGGGGACTAGCAGCTAGCCCACCAAGCCCTGTCATCCCCGTCGCACCAAAAGGCACGAACGGGGAATACGCATGTCATAGAGCATGAAAGCAAGAATGGAGGTCTCCCGAGGCACCGAAACAGTCAACCGAGGTGCCCGGGTCTCAACCGAGAGGAGAATATGCGATATACCTCAAACGTATCCAAACTCTATGGTGATACACTAGCATCACCGACTAGCTAGGCGAGACAAGTTTAGGCCTCCCTAGACGCTAGAATATGTAACCGGGCGTCCGGGTCTCAGCCACATGCAAAGTACACACGTCTGACAAGGGGCCAACAAGACTAGACCAATCAGTGCTGGGTCTCCCGAGGTACCGGTACAGGCCACTAGGTACCCGGATCTCGACCATGGAAAGAGTGCATCACGAGTCAGAGGCTGTGCAGTGAACTTCTATGGGGTCTCCCAGTGTATTGGCACAAAGCACCAAGTACCCGGGTCTCAACCACCGAGCAAACTCAACTAGACATGTATGGGTGAACTTAGCTGCTAGCATGCACCATACATGTCACAAAAGGAAAAGTGTAGCCATTGGAGAACCATCAGCTCAAACTAGGAGGCTCTCCCTAAACAAGGCTACATGATAGCTCAAAGCCCATACACCAAGAATAAGCTGCTCCATGTATGTTAACCAAGGGAGTCTAGACATACCCAGTGTGCCGACAATTTGAAGCACGTAATGGCGGCTCTGAAGTTCTCTACTCCTACTTATGATAAGGTAGGGTTCACAGTTCATGGCGGATTCTCAGAAGTCTCTCACATCAAAAGCTCATTTGATCAATTGGTGAGCTTGGGGGGG